>JABMCL010002724.1:660000-675000 GCA_018857735.1 Alviniconcha marisindica | reverse complement strand
CATTATTAGCCGGAGTCGCATGAGAATCAAATTGGTTTACTACTTTTAAAGTCAAGGTCAAAATGGCAATGCCTCTTTATATCTTCTAACCTGCTGATCCATTTGCAATTAAATTTACGTTAAATGCACACATGTCTGGGTGCCAGTCGGCATCGACTTGTCTAGTGCTAGGTGTCAGTCTGCGTCCACTTGTCTAGTGATAGGTGTCAGTCTGCATCCACTTGCCTAGTGCTAGGTGTCAGTCTGCATCCACTTGCCTAGTGCTAGGTGTCAGTCTGTATCCAACTGCCTAGGCGTCAGTCTGTATTCACAGGTCTAAGTGTCAGTCTGTATCCAATTACCTAGGCATCAGTCTGTATTCACAGGTCTAGATGTCAGTCTGTATCCAATTGCCTAGGCGTCAGTCTGTATTCACAGGTCTAGGTGTCAGTCTGTATATAATTGCCTAGGCGTCAGTCTGTATTCACAGGTCTAGGCGTCAGTTTGCATTCAGTTGCCTAGGTGTTAGGCTGTATCCACTCGTGTAGTGCTAGGTGTCAGTCTGTATTTACTGGTCTAGGCATCAGTCTGTATTCAGTTGCCTAGGTGCCAGTCGGTATTCACAGGTCTAGGTGTCAGTTTGCATTCAATTGCCTAGGTGTCAGTCTGTAACCACAGGTCTAGGTGTCAGTTTGCATTCAGTTGCCTAGGTGTCAGTCTGTATTCACAGGTCTAGGTGTCAGTTTGCATTCAGTTGCCTAGGTGTCAGTCTGTATTCACAGGTCTAGGTGTCAGTTTGCATTCAGCTGCCTAGGTGTCAGTCTTTATTCGCAGGTCTAGTCATCAGTCTGTATTCAGTTGCCTAGGTGTCAGTCTTTATTCACAAGTCTAGGCATCAGTCTGTATTTAGTTGCATAGGTGTCAGTCTGTATTCACAAGTCTAGGCATCAGTCTGTATTTAGTTGCCTAGGTGTCAGTCTGTATTGACAGGTCTAGGTGTCAGTCTGTATTCAGCTGCCTAGGTGTCAGTCTGTATTCACAGGTCTAGGCATCAGTCTGTATTCAGCCTGTAATTACTTGCCTGGGCGTCAGTCTGTATTCACAGGTCTAGGTATCAGTCTGCATACATCTGTCTGGGCTTTTTGAGTCAGACTAAAACACCGGTTCTGACAGCTTTAACTAAACAGCATTCTATACCCATCCACCCAGCCCTCCAGCACCGTCACCTCTTTCCTGTCACCCCGATCCCAGGCAGCTGAACTATTTTCGGCCACTGACGGTGCATATCTACAGTTATCAAAGCACCATGGTGCAAATTCCTCCCATGGTACCGATTTCAAGCTGTCACTCAAGTCGCGGTGAGCAATCGGTGCCAAGCGTGAACTCGTGACGTGCAAGTGGCTATGCCTGCCGCCACCTGCTGACAAACAGTATGACGACCCGGTTGGACACTGACGTAGGGCGTGGAGGCGGGTTTTTTATGACGTCGGGACGCAGCAGTGTCGGGGGAAGGGAAGCAGTGATTAAACTCTGGGTCTTCCTCCAGACCTCGGGCTGACAAATGCCATCAGCGTGCGTGATTGGCAGGTATACGACCACAACCTTGTGGGCTCTGCGAGTCGCTGGCCCTGAGCACCACTGGGCCCAGAGGAGTCCCGTTTTCCTTGTCAAATACTTCTGGTCCTGCTCCGTGGGGAACAGTGTAAATGGTATCGTCAGGTGCGTAAAGAGTGTAGGTAATGGTGTCGTCAGGTGCGTAAAGAGTGTAGGTAATGGCAGCAAGTGAGCAAAGAGTGTAACGGTGGTCATCAAATGAGCGCACAGTGTAGCTGGGGTCATAAAGTGAGCACAAAGTGTAACTGATGTCATCAAATTAATGAGCTTAGAGTGAAGCTGGTGTCATCAGTTGTTTTGTTTTGCTCTGTTTGGCTTCTGTTGTTGTTGTTTGTTTGTTGTTTTCGCGCGTGCGTGCGTGCGTGTGTGTGTGTGTGTGTGTGTGTGTGTGTGTGTGTGTGTGTGTGTGTGTGTGTGTGTGTGTGTGTTGTGTGTGTGTGTGTGTGTGGTGTGTTGTTGTTGTGTTTTGGCAGAAAGACCCGGACGTTTTACGTGATTCTGCGGTAACACGGGGGTGGAACAGATAGCAAAATAAGTCATCACAGAAAGTTGTGTCACAGCCCCTATCGAGAATCGAATCTTTGACCCGTCGATCACGAGTCAGGCGTTCCACCACTAAAGCAAATTTCTTTCTGGTTATAGTTTTTTCTTCTTTTTTTTTCTCTATCACTGTGATCTTATCCGTCCCCCCCCCCCCTCCACCCCCCCCCCCCCCCAGCTGTCAGTGACTTCACCTATGTCATACCACTGGCAGCCAGGTCATTGCTGTCCTACAGCTGTCAGTCACGTGACTGTTGTCCTACAGCTGTCAGTGACTTCACCCCTGCCCTACCACTGTCAGTCACGTCACTGCTGTCCTACACTGTCAGTCACGTCACTGCTGTCCTATAGCTGTCAGTCACGTGACTGTTGTCCTACAGCTGTCAGTGACTTCACCGCTTTCCTACCACTGTCAGTCACGTCACTGCTGTCCTACAACTGTCAGTCACGTCACTGTTGTCATACAGCTGCCAGTCACGTCACTGCAGTCCTACAGCTGTCAGTCACGTCACTGCTGTCCTACAGCTGCCAGTCACGTCACTGCTGTCCTACCGCTGTCAATCACGTCACTGCTGTCCTACAGCTGTCAGTGACTTCACCCCTGTCCTACCATTGTCAGTCACGTCACTGCTGTCCTACAGCTGTCAGTCACGTCATTCTTGTCCTACAGCAGTCAGTCACGTCATTCTTGTCCTACAGCCGTCAGTCACGTCGCTCCCATCTTACAGCTGTTGGTCACGTCACTCCTGTCCTACAGCTGTCAGTCACGTCGCTCCCATCTTACAGCTGTCCGTAGCTGTACCCCTGTACTACAGCTGTCAGTGACTTCATTCCTGTCCTACAGCTGTCAGTCAGACACTCTTGTCCTACAGCTGTCCGTAGCTGTACTCCTGTACTACAGCTGTCAGTGACTTCATTCCTGTCCTACAGCAGTCAGTCACGTCCTTGTTGTTCAGCAGCTGTAAGTCAAATCACTCTTGTCCTACAGCTGTCGGTCTCGTCACTGCTGTCCTACAGCTGTCGGTGAATTCACTCTGGTTCTACAGCTGTCATTCACGTCACTCTTGTTGTACAGCTGTCGGTGACTTCAGTCTTGTCTTACAGCCATCAGTGACTTCAGTCTTGTCTTACAGCCATCAGTGACTTCAGTCTTGTCTTACAGCCATCAGTGACTTCAGTCTTGTCTTACAGCTGTCGGTGACTTCAGTCTTGTGCTAGAGCTGTCGTTGACTCCATTTTTGTGCTATAGCTGTCAGTCATGTCAGTATCAATCAATCAATCAATCAAATCAATCTTTATTACCCATAAAATATACAAAGCATAAAAATGAAAATTTTCCTTTGACACATGGGCTCAAGACTCCAGAAGGTACATTTAAAATAACAATACAATAAAATAAAACGTAAAAGAAATATATATGTACATATCTCACTCTCACATTCTCTCCCCCTCTCGCCCGCCCCGGTTTTTTCCACAAACATACACCCGCAAACACATGTGTAATGTTCAAAACACGCGCCCACACATACACACCACCACACACACACACACACACACACACACACACACACACACACACACACACACACACACGGGCGCGCGCGCGCGCACGCACGCACTCACGCACACATACACAGAGCCCCGCCCCTCTCCACACACCACACACACACACACACACACACACACACACCACACACACTACATCGCTTAAAACATATTAAATTCTAAAACTTTGCATTTAAAACTGAAACAGCAGTGGGAAAGGCGCTGGAGTATTGTTCTACAGCTGTCGATTACTTCAGTCTTGTCCTGCAGCTGTCTGTCACGTTAGTCTTGACCTACAGCTGTCAGTCACGTTATTTCTGTCCTACAGCTGTCAGTCATGTTACTTCTGTCCTGCAGCTGTCGGTGACTTCATCCTTTTCCTACAGCTGTCTGTGACGTCCTGCAGCTGTCGGCGACTTCATCCTTTTCCTACAGCTGTCTGTGACGTCCTGCAGCTGTCAATGACGCCACTCCTGTCCCACAGCAGCATTGATTTCAGTGAAAGTTATTGTAACACAAGACGCGCGATTGCAAAGGTATGCGGTCTGCAATCGTTGGCTGGGTTTAGGGTCAACGTGGGCGACTTATGCGCTGTGTTCAGTCAACGCTGGCCGTTAAGCCCGACTGGCGATCAAAGGGACGGTCCCGCCATTGGGCCGTAGCGCCCACAGTGCTGACGGCTTTATGGACAGTGACTGTCACGCCGCTCTTCTCGCTGCCACTCTAGCGCCTTTCCCATCAGCTGCCAAACACTAGCGCGCTACTACATTACCGATTACTGCTGAAATCCGAACTACAAATCGCTACTGCAAACGAGTGGTGTCTCTTCTCAGTATGATGTAAAGGGAAGGGGAGAGAAAGAGAATCCCTCTCTCTCTCTCTCTCTCTCTCTCTCTCTCTCTCTCTCTCTCTCTCTCTCTCGAAAATTCAGATTTGCACCTGTCTTACTTTGCTGAGTTTGTATGTTGCGAAGCTTTAGACAATAATTTGTTTTTGTTTTTTCTGAAGATGTATTTTAGTTTGCTTCAATTATTTGTATTCTTGTTTGACGTATTGAGGGTTGCTGTGTTTGTCATCAGGGACAGGTTTGTAAAAAAGCCGACTTGTCTTTAAATCTTTATCCTTGCGTAATAAAGTATTATTCTCTGTCTGTCTGTCTGTCTGTCTGTCTGTCTGTCTGTCTCTGTCTCTGTCTCTGTCTCTCTGTCTCTGTCTCTGTCTCTGTCTCTCTCTCTCTCTCTCTCTCTCTCTCTCTCTCTCTCCTCTCTCTCTCTCTCTCTCTCTCTCTCACACACACACACACACACACACACACACACACACACACACACACACACACACACACACACACACACACACACACACACACACACACACACACACACACACACATCCGACCGCCTTATTAGAAAGCAATCAGAAAGAAGGAAGGAAGGAAATTGTTTTTTAACGCCCAATCAACCATTTATATCGGGCGAAAAGCAATCAGAAGGAATGCATTATAAAAACCAAACCCAGCCCGGTGAAAAAAAGCGTGTGTTTGCATACGACTGCAGCCAAACAACGCTGTTGGCCACTACGGCACCAGGAAGGGTAGGGGTACCCACTACAGCACCAGGAAGGACAGGGATGCCCACTACAGCACCAGGAAGGGCAAGGATGCCCACTACAGCACCAGGAAGGGTAGGGGTGCCCACTACAGCACCAGGAAGGGTAGGGGTGCCCACACCAGCACCAGGAAGGGTAGGGGTGCCCACTACAGCACCAGGAAGGGCAATGATGCCCACCACAGCACCAGGAAGGGCAAGGATGCCCACTACGGCACCAGGAAGGGTAGGGGTGCCCACTACAGCACCAGGAAGGGTAGGGGTGCCCACAACAGCACCAGGAAGGACAGGGATGCCCACTACAGCACCAGGAAGGGCAAGGATGCCCACTACGGCACCAGGAAGGGCAGGGATGCCCACTACAGCACCAGGAAGGGCAAGGATGCCCACACCAGCACCAGGAAGGTCAGGGATGCCCACACCAGCACCAGGAAGGGCAGGGATGCCCACCACAGCACCAGGAAGGGCAGGGATGCCCACACCAGCACCAGGAAGGGCAGAGGTGCCCACTACAGCACCAGGAAGAGCAGGGATGCCCACCACAGCAGCAGGAAGGGCAGGGATGCCCACTACAGCACCAGGAAGGGCAAAGGTGCCCACTACAGCACCAGGAAGGGCAAAGGTGCCCACTACAGCACCAGGAAGGGCAGAGGTGCCTACCACAGCACCAGGAAGGGCAGGGATGCCCACTACAGCACCAGGAAGGGCAAAGGTGCCCACTACAGCACCAGGAAGGGCAAAGGTGCCCACTACAGCACCAGGAAGGGCAAAGGTACCCACTACAGCACCAGGAAGGGCAGGAGCACTGAAGGTGGCGCGGAATGCCGACAGTGTTCAAGTCCAGCGGCCACTAACCCCGGCCACAAAAACCCTCGCCTTCTTCATCAGGCCAGCGTGAAAGGCGGTGATAAACGGAAATTAACTGTCGCCATCGGAAGTAAATATTTCATATTTCCTGTCGGCGTTTGGACAGAGTTGTGGCTAGCGGGGAGAGGCACTGGACTGGAATCGATTCCCGGGTATGATTATGCAGATGGCGCGGTGAAGAGCAGAGACTGACGACTCGCCTCCTCAAAACAGGCTTCGTCCATAATGAATGGTCTGAAGGAATCAGCAGGTAACCCAGAGTTCAGTTCAGTTCAGTTCAAGATGGTATCTATGCGCTCGGAAAAGGCCATACGCGCTCCGCCCCGTCTTTCAGATGTTTCCCAAGCGTCGCCTTTGAAACGGTTCCGGTGTTCGTCTGATTGACGATAGCCCTCTCTCGCCCTTTCAAGGAAGATCGTCTAGCGCTTCTTCTTTCCACGCCTCTCTCCTCCAGGCGATCGATGGTGTGATGCCCTTGGCTTTGTGCCCGCAGGTAGTGTCTCAAACTCCTCAACACTTCAGATCTTCCGAAAAGCAAGCCACTTGTGAGGGTTGCTTTGCTCGCCATTCTGTCTGCCTGGTCATTTCCCTTCACTCCGGCATGTCCAGGGCAGTTCGTCCACAGGACTCTCCGAAGTTGGATGTCGACGACTTTCGAGTCTACATCGACTCCCGCTAACCAATTACTGACGCAGACCAATTTCTGCTTGAAAGCAATACCAGTGGAGTAAATTATGGTGTGTTTTTGTTTTTGTTTTGGAAGGTGGATGTTGACCACTGACAGCCCAGACTGGAATGTGTCAATCACCGTTCCCTGTCATAGCTGGTGTTTTCCGTCTTTTAGAATAATACAACAAAAGCGCAGTGAGTCTGCTGGAGAGCGGAGAGTAGCGCTATAAAAGTGATCATAGTTATCAGCCTGTTGATGGAATCATTCTGGTGGTGACAGTGTAGCACAGGTATATAATCTCCCTCTTCCCCCACCTCCATACCCCCTTCCCCAATTCTCCCCGTCCCTAATAAGCCACGTGTTTTGGGGTTTGTTGTTGTTTTTGTGGACGTTAAGCATCATGTGTACGTACGTACAGCTTGTTGTTAGAGTTCAGGAGCTGTGTGAAAGTCGAGGTGGCCGTCCTGGGCTATCCGTCCTAACGAGCCTTACGGTTTCCGTGGACGTAAAGCAACACTGAACCATGCTTAGGCATTGGTCACAGTTTGTCCCTAATAATTATGGCAGCCCGACATCCGAGGACAGGAAGCTCTACATCATCATCACCAGCTTGCTGTCTGGCGACCTGAGCATCCAGCCGTCGTGCAGCGCGGCGTTGACCACTTGCTTTGTGCAGCCACTCCGGCTTACCGTTGCCCTCCAAACTCACATTAGAAACAATATAGAATCAAGGGGGGAATGGAATCCGTGATTTTCAAGTTTATATTTCGATCTCGTGTTGGACAAATCATAGTCTGAGAAAGCTAGTGAATTTAAAGTTTATATTTCGGTCTCGTGTTGGAAAAATCATAATCTGAGAAAGCTAGTGATTTTAAAGTTTATATTTCGGTCTCGTGTTGGAAAAATCATAATCTGAGAATGCTAGTGATTTTAAAGTTTATATTTCGGTCTCGTGTTGGAAAAATCATAATCTGAGAAAGCTAGTGATTTTAAAGTTTATATTTCGGTCTCGTGTTGAAAAAATCATAACTGAGAAAGTTAGTGATTTTAAAGTTTATATTTCGGTCTCGTGTTGAAAAAATCATAATCTGAGAAAGTTAGTGATTTTAAAGTTTATATTTCGGTCTCGTGTTGAAAAAATCATAATCTGAGAAAGTTAGTGATTTTAAAGTTTATATTTCGGTCTCGTGTTGAAAAAATCATAATCTGAGAAAGTTAGTGATTTTAAAGTTTATATTTCGTCTCGTGTTGGAAAATCATAATCTGAGAAAGCTAGTGATTTTAAAGTTTATATTTCGGTCTCGTGTTGAAAAAATCATAATCTGAGAAAGTTAGTGATTTCAAAGTTTATATTTCGGTCTCGTGTTGAAAAAATCATAATCTGAGAAAGCTAGTGATTTTAAAGTTTATATTTCGGTCTCGTGTTGAAAAAATCATAATCTGAGAAAGTTAGTGATTTTAAAGTTTATATTTCGATCTCGTGTTGGACAAATCATAATCTGAGAAAGCTAGTGATTTTAAAGTTTATATTTCGATCTCGTGTTGGAAACATCATAATCTGAGAAAGCTAGTGATTTTAAAGTTTATATTTCGATCTCGTGTTGGAAAAATCATAATCTGAGAAAGCTAGTTCGTTTAAGATGGGAGGTGCATTGGCTGTTGTGTTCTTTCACCCCCGGTTTCAGTAAAGGTGTCAGAAGTGTCGCACTTCCTTTTGTCTTGTTCCTCCACGAGCAACGGAGAAATGGGGTGCAGCGCAGTTGGGCATTTCCGAGCGCACAGATTCCATCCTGAACTGAACTGAACTGCAACACAGAGAGAGAGAGACTTAAGCTGGAAATTCACATACCCCACACCGAAACAACACCGACACGACAAAAATCGCGCCAACGAAAATCCGACTTTCTAAATCCGTCAGCACGGAACGATACTGGCCCGACACCGACACCGGCACCGACACCAACACTGACCAGACACCGGCACCGACACTGGCCCGACACCGACACCGGCACCGACACCAACACTGACCAGACACCGGCACCGACACTGGCCCGGCACCGACAAGATGCCGGCTCCCCACAACTGACAGGGCTGTCGTTGGACAATTAGTTG
Organism: Alviniconcha marisindica; assembly: GCA_018857735.1. Taxonomy (NCBI): domain Eukaryota; kingdom Metazoa; phylum Mollusca; class Gastropoda; family Provannidae; genus Alviniconcha; species Alviniconcha marisindica. The sequence continues at coordinate 666,066 of JABMCL010002724.1, read as the reverse complement.
AGCTGGTGAAACAGAAGCTGATGATAATAATGCACCTTGTCTTTGGCGCTCTTTCAATAATGATGGGTTGTAGCCAACACCTCTGCCTTCTTGTTTTTTGACCAGGTGATGACCAGGTGATGATAATTATGCACCTTGTTTTTGGCGCTCTTTCAATAATGATGGGTTGTAGCCAACATCTCTGCCTTCCTGTTTTTTTCCCCATAGTTAATCAACAGCAAAATCATCAACAACGACCGCTGTGGATCAGCTTTCAGTTCTGAGTAGTTAGGTCCGTTTCAAGACAGCAGGAAAAGGCGCAATACCGCCGTGCCGTTTCTTTTGCATGGATTCATGAACATCAGGGTTTCGTGTCCGATACCGCCGCTTTCGTGTCGGCGCAGTCGGCGTCAGGTATAGCCTATGGATTTCCAGTGTTACACCCCATGCTCGCTGACTGCGTGCTGAAGGACAAGAAAGACCAGAAAATTCAACGGCACGATCAAACATTTTGGCTGGTAGAAGGAAATTGTTTGAACTCTGGAAATCGTTTTGATCTGTTTTTTTACACTCCGTTCAATTCCGCCCCACGTCCGCTGTGCATGTTGCTTGTGTTGCACGACCCTGTCGCTGGTGACGCGTCATCCTCATCGCCTGCACGATGCCGGTGTAGCGCGCCAAATGGACCCCCCCACAAAATGGACCCCCGGCTTCAAACTGGCGTACGCGGACGTTACTCCGAAGTCACTCTCATACACGCGATTTTTACTTCTCAAGTCAAGCCAGGCCCGAATGATTTCTCTCGCGCCAAAAACGTCCTGCAAAATTTTACTCGGAGTAGATTTTGCGTGTGCAGAATTAAGTCCTCTAGCAACGCTTCTGTAAACACCAAGTGAAACCCCCCCCCCCCCCCCCCCCCCCCCCCCCCCCCACCCACCCATCCCCGCACCCCCCCCCCCCCCCCCCCCCCCCCCCCCCCCCGACCCCCGCCATTCCTTTGCCTGCGCTTACTAAGTACTACAACAACGACCCAAATCTTTGCAACCACCTCAGTAGCGACAGAATCATCAACAAAATGATGCAGGCCGCTTTATGGAAGAAGAAGAAGAAGAAGGAAACATTATATGACGGAAGGAGCCGAAACAGGTGTCCCTTGCTATAAGTTCAGCTGCTCTTGCAGAATAAACGTAAAATAATTTATTGCTGAAGGCAAATTAATATCAGTCAGATTACTAATTTCACGTAAGTTTCAGATGAGCAAACATAATTTAGATAGAGCAACAGATTTACAATTGTCACCGTTGAGGTAGCTTTCCGCCGTTTGCAGTGTTTATGATTATAGCGTTTATAAATATAGTGTTTACGGCAAGGTTCTGGAGTAAGGGGAGTTAAATCTGCACACGCCATTTTTACTCCTGAGTATATCTGGCGTAGGGAGTATCTTTTGCATGTTACACCGGTGTAACGCGAAAAGAAGTCCCTACGCCAGACTGACTTCAGAATAAATTCGGTCTGGGTAATTTGAGGTGTGGGAACACGCTGTGGAAAGGCCCGCCAACAGCCAGCCAATCAAACCGGAACAGCCTGTGTCCAACATACACGTGTGCTTACCTGTTCCATATTCATGTGTGTGTGTGTGCTTGTGTGTGTGTGTGTGTGCTTGTGGTTATGTGCGTGTGTGTGTGTGTGTGTGTGTGTGTGTGTGTGTGTGTGTGGTTATGTGCGTGTGTGTGTGTGAGTTGGAGGCAGGAGTGGAGACTGGGAGGGATGGAATTAAGGGTAGGTAGTAATATAATGATTCATTTTCTTTATATATTGCTGCTTCTCTGTACTTTGTGTGTGTGTGTGTGTGTGTGTGTGTGTGTGTGTGTGTGTGTGTGTGTGTGTGTGTGTGTGTGTGTGTTATACTTTGTTAGTTGTCATAATTCTATGTATTATGTTTGTGAAACTTAGAAAATGTTGGAGAATGTTGTAAAGCGCAGTGAGATTGTGTACACCAGAGAATAGCGCTATGCAAAAGTTATCTATTATTATTATTACCTAGGCACAGCCTGTGTCCACCATACACGTGTGCTTACCTAGGCACAGCCTGTGTCCACCATACACGTGTGCTCACCTAGGCACAGCCTGTATCCACCATACACGTGTGCTTACCTAGGCACAGCCTGTGTCCACCATACACGTGTGCTTACCTAGGCACAGCCTGTATCCACCATACACGTGTGCTTACCTAGGCACAGCCTGTGTCCAACATACACGTGTGCTTACCTAGCACAGCCTGTGTCCACCATACACATGTGCTCACCTAGGCACAGCCTGTGTCCACCATACACATGTGCTCACCTAGGCACAGCCTGTGTCCACCATACACGTGTGCTTACCTAGGGACAGCCTGTGTCCAATATACACGTGTGCTTACACGCTCCAACATACACGTGTGCTTACGTAGCACAGCCTGTGTCCAACATACACGTGTGCTTACCTAGGCACAGCCTGTGTCCAACATACACGTGTGCTTACACGCTCCAACATACACGTGTGTTTACGTAGCACAGCCTGTGTCCAACATACACGTGGCACAGCCGTTTCTCTTGTGACCATGTGAATGTTGTTGTTGTTGTTGTTGGTATTGTTGTTGTTGTTGTTGGTATTGTTATTGTGTTGTTGGTAATGTTGCTGTTGTTGGTGGTGGTGGTGATGGTGTGTGTGTGTGTGTGTGTGTGTGTGTGTGTGTGTGTGTTGTGTGTGTGTGTGTGTGTGTGTGTGTGTGTGTGTGTGTGTTCACATTTAAATTTCGCTCATTTTCGCCTGTTTCATGTCTTCTTCTTGTTTCTTCTACACCTGAAGAAATTAGGAAAATTACTGCGTTCCCCATTATCTCACTACAGATGCCACAAAACCGTCTTTACGTTCTGTCAAAATCAGTCTGCCGTGATCTTGTGCTATCAGGTTCTCCCAAAACTTCTTGACAAACTCCACATGATCTAAATTTCCGCAGCCACACTTATTTAGAAAGCTCTAAAAATAAGAACATGTACAAGCCCTCTTTCAAGAGCTTCAGTAGCTACCGATCAGACCTGGAATCCAGCACATTGGCACAAAAACTTTGATCTGTCTATTTCTCTGAAGGGGTTACTGTTTGCTGTCCATCCGGCCAACTACCGCTCCATATTATTATTATTATTATCGTCACCGTCATCATTACCATCATTCGAGCAGATTTAGAAACTAGGTTACTAACACAAACAAAACAGAGTACAGAGTGGTAACAAATTCCAGTTTCATATAGGAGCTGCCATTGTTGGTGACGGCGGCATTTGCAGTGGTACAGGCCCACGCTATCAGCAGAACCAGCCGGAGGAGAGAGAGAGAGAGAGAGGGGGGGAGAGAGAGAGAGAGAGATAAGGGCGCGGCCTGCAAACATCCCCTCGTGCCCAGTGCCTGGGTCAACATCTCCTGACCCAACACCCGGCTCTCAACCACCCGCTCTCCCGCCACCCGCCCTCTGTCCACACGTCGCTCCGCCTTAAAGGAGCTACAGTGGCCTTCGTGATTCACAGACACTATTTCGTGGAGGGTAGGAATGTGAGTAATGACTGTGCACTTAATCGGTCTCCGAAGTGACGTTTTATGATGTTTTACTCCGACTTACTCCGTTTTATCTGTATACTCTTACCTTTGTTGTGTTAAATTGTCTACTTGTCCTTTTTATTGTGGAATTCGAGTAACCCTGTGGACAAAATTTCTTCTTACGCATTTTTTTTTTTTTATGAATAATAAAAGTTCTTTTGTACTGTATTTTGTGACTTTTTCCCTTTCACAATGAATAAAATATAAAAATGGCAGTTTTGCAGTGCCCTATTTACTGCATTCATTCTTTACCTTTTACTTGTTTTGATTGTTCGGTTACTTAGTTAAGACTGATTTTCGATGCAGGCAGCAGGCGACAACATTACAATCTTTTGCTTCTTCTTCTTTTCCTCGCTTTGCTGCATAGCTTCTTTAACTGCTGAGACCAAAGGCAGTCAGCTCACAACCAGTGAATGTGATGGACTCGCCTGCCGGACACAGACTGGTGAACAGTTGGTCACCATCACCTGCCGGACACAGACTGGTGAACAGTTAGTCACCATCACCTGCTGGATTAATGAACAAGTTAGTCAACCTCACCTGCTGGATTAATGAGCAGTTAGTCAACCTCACCTGCTGGATTAATGAACAGTGAACAGTTAGTCAACCTCACCTGCTGGATTAATGAGCAGTTAGTCAACTTCACCTGCTGGATTAATGAGCAGTTAGTCAACCTCACCTGCTGGATTAATGAACAGTTAGTCAACTCGCTGACATCAACTGCTGGATTAATGAACAGTTAGTCAACTCGTGGACATCACCTGTTGGATTAATGAACTGTTCATGAACACGTTGACATCACCTGCTGGTTTAATGAACACTTAGTCAACACGGTGACATCACCTGCTGTACTGAACAGTTAGTCAACACGTTGATGTCACTGCTGGATTAATAAACAGTCAAAACGTTGACGTCACCTGCTGGATTAATGACCAGTAAGTCAAGACGCTGACGTCACCTGCTGGATTAATGAACAGTTAGTCAAGACGCTGACGTCACCTGGTGGAGTAGATGACCAGTTAGTCAGCACGCTGGTGTCACTGGCTGGATGCAGTGAGACTGAGGGACACTAACCCATCACGTCGGTCTGTCCTGCTAGCGGTGACCACTTGAAGAGTGGACAAGGGCAAAACGCCAGAAAATGGGATGGTGAGGATGACAGTGACGACCACTGTAAAGGGTCAAGACAGACCGGATGACTTCAATGACAAGAGCCCAATCTGTACGCGAGGCAGGAATCAAAGGGAGATCAGCGCCGACGTACACAAGGCAATTAGCTGCAATTTGTCAGATCGTCGCTGGTATAGTTAATCCAGCGGTTGTCGATTGACGGAGAAGAAACGGCAGATGAGAGCACGTGATACCAACCAGAAGCTGGCCACTGACCCACTTACCCGTTTAGCTCTACGTGACTGGCACGGGCGCTATTATCTTTCTTCTGTCTGGTCCTAGTTATGTATCTGGACGGCTGGCCGGCCAACAGGTTCTTTTCTACACCACCACCACCACCACCTCCACCACCACCTCCACCTCCACCAACACCGAAAACTTAACGCTCCGTACGTTACGGCAAAGTGTGCAATGAAACATTCTGAATGTCAACGTTTTATGTGTGCTTTTTTATAGACCGGTGGCCGCACCATTTATGATTGTGCAACAAAAGATTCCTGGTGTAACAATGGAAAACGAAGCGGTGGATTGTGACAGGTGATCCTGGTTGCCTCAGCCATTGTCTCCAATGTTGTGGGTTATCTTCTTCTCGCTAGCTTCTGCTGGCCAAGGAATTTCCATTAAACCAGGTTTGTATAGCTGTGACCCTCAGAGACCCACAGGCCCACCGAAGGGGCATTAAGAAAAAGGCATGAATCGATAACCAAGCGGGAAAATATGAGAGAGAGAAAATCTGAAACAAGGATGACTGCCAGCGTTCCGAAACAAGACCAAAAACACACAAGATTTAAACATGCAAAGTTTCAGAGCAAACACATTTTACGAGCTGCAAACAGACATATAATTCACTGAGAAACGGTGATGTGATCTGACACACGATGAAGAAGCATGCACATCGATATTCTTTAAAAAGAGTTCTGTCGTAGATATGCTAATCAGACGTCGTTTATTGTTTTACAGCGGAATCGTGTGTGGGGGGTGGGGGGATGCGTAAAGGATAAAATATCAAAGATCAACTCGGCTAGGTCTGAGGCGGGCCTAGGCGCTTTGGGTTCATAAAATATTTGGATTTTCTGTAAAACGTGCGTTATTCAGACATCAGTGTGCTTCGCGTGAGCTCATTAAACCACCGAAACGGAGCCTTTGTCCAGAATGACTGTGTGTCTGTCTGTCAGTCTGTCCGTGTGTCCTTCTGTCCGTTTGTCCGGACTTTCTTCAGACAATACATCCTAACCTCTCGACTTTAAAATAATATATATAAACTTAGTATGCTGATGTATCATTGTA
>JABMCL010002724.1:637500-650000 GCA_018857735.1 Alviniconcha marisindica | reverse complement strand
TTGACACTACACAGTGAGTCAATGTTGTCAGCACACAGTGAGCTAGTGATGTTGACAATACACAGTGAGTCAGTGTTGTCAGCACACAGTGAACTAGTGATGTTGACAATACACAGTGAGTCAGTGTTGCCAGCACACAGTGAGCTAGTGATGTTGACAATACACAGTGAGTCAATGTTGTCAGCACACAGTGAGCTAGTGATATTGACACTACACAGTGAGTCAGTGTTGTCAGCACACAGTGAGCTAGTGATGTTGACAATAAACAGTGAGTCAGTGTTGTCAGCACACAGTGAACTAGTGATGTTGACAATACACAGTGAGTCAATGTTGTCGGCACACAGTGAACTAGTGATGTTGACAATACACAGTGAGTCAATGTTGTCAGCACACAGTGAGCTATTGATGTTGACACAACACAATGAGTCAACGTTGTCGGCACACAGTGAACTAGTGATGTTGACAATACACAGTGAGTCAGTGTTGTCGGCACACAGTGAACTAGTGATGTTGACACGACACAGTGAGTCAATGTTGTCAGCACACAATGAACTAGTGATGTCGAAAATACACAGTGAGTCAATGTTGTCAGCACACAGTGAGCTAGTGATGTTGACAATATACAGTGAGTCAGTGTTGTCAGCACACAATGAGCTAGTGATGTTGACAATATACAGTGAGTCAGTGTTTTCAGCATACAGTGAGCTATGGCATTGTCATTACATAAGGGGCTAGTGATGCTGTCAGTACGCAGTGAGTCAATGTTGTTAATACACAAGGGGCTAGTGATGCTGTCAGTACGCAGTGAGTCAATGTTGTTAATACACAAGGAGCTAGTGATGCTGTCAGTACGCAGTGAGTCAATGTTGTTAATACACAAGGGGCTAGTGATGCTGTCAGTACGCAGTGAGTCAATGTTGTTAATACACAAGGAGCTAGTGATGCTGTCAGTACGCAGTGAGTCAATGTTGTTAATACACAAGGGGCTAGTGATGCTGTGAGTACTCAGTGAGTCAATGTTGTTAATACACAAGGGGCTAGTAAGTCAGTGTTGTTAATACACAAGGAGCTAGTGATGCTGTCAGTACGCAGTGAGTCAATGTTGTAATACACAAGGGGCTAGTGATGCTGTAGTACGCATGAGTCAATGTTGTTAATACACAAGGGGCTAGTAAGTCAGTGTTGTTAATACACAAGGGGCTAGTGATGCTGTCAGTACGCAGTGAGTCAATGTTGTTAATACACAAGGAGCTAGTGATGCTGTCAGTACGCAGTGAGTCAATGTTGTTAATACACAAGGAGCTAGTGATGTTGTGAGTACTCAGTGAGTCAATGTTGTTAATACACAAGGGGCTAGTGATGCTGTGAGTACTCAATGAGTCAATGTTGTTAATACACAAGGGGCTAGTAAGTCAGTGTTGTTAATACACAAGGAGCTAGTGATGCTGTCAGTACGCAGTGAGTCAATGTTGTTAATACACAAGGAGCTAGTGATGCTGTGAGTACCAGTGAGTCAATGTTGTTAATACACAAGGGGCTAGTAAGTCAGTGTTGTTAATACACAAGGGGCTAGTGATGTTGTGAGTACGCAGTGAGTCAATGTTGTTAATACACAAGGGGCTAGTGATGCTGTCAGTACGCAGTGAGTCAATGTTGTTAATACACAAGGAGGCTAGTGATGTTGTGAGTACGCAGTGAGTCAATGTTGTTAATACACAAGGGGCTAGTGATGCTGTGAGTACGCAGTGAGTCAGTGTTGTTAATACACAAGGGGCTAGTAAGTCAGTGTTGTTAATACACAAGGGGCTAGTGATGCTGTGAGTACGCAGTGAGTCAGTGTTGTTAATACACAAGGGGCTAGTAAGTCAGTGTTGTTAATACACAAGGGGCTAGTGATGCTGTCAGTACGCAGTGAGTCAATGTTGTTAATACACAAGGAGCTAGTGATGCTGTCAGTACACAGTTTGTCAATAACATTGTTTTCTGTGCACAGTGAGTCATAGACTTTGTCAATACGTAGAGAACTAGAGATGCCGTTAATGCACAGTTTGTCAGTATTGTGTGTACACAGTCAGTTACAGACGTTGTCAATATACATGGAACTAGCAATGTTGTCAATGAACAATGTGCCATTGATGTCAATATACATCGAGCAGGTGATGATGTAAATACACACACTGAGCTTGTGATGTCAAGACACCGTGAATCAATGTTGTCAATACATCGTGAGCTAATGATACAATGACCTAACGGCGTGTAGTGGTCAGTGAAGTGTGATAGTGATGTCACTGCGGTGTGATAGTGATGTCATGTCAGTGCAGTATGATAGTGACATTGTGGTAGTGATGTCAGTGATGTTGTCAGTGTGATAGTGATGTTGTCAGAGTGGTACTAATGTTGTTAGAGTGGTACTAATGTTGTCAGTGTGGTACTGATGTTTACAGTGTGGTATGATGTTGTCAGTGTGATTTGATGTTGACAGTGTGGTACTGATGTCAGTGTGGTATGATGTTGTCACAGTGGTACTGACGTTGTCCGCGTGATAGTGATGTTGTCAGTGTGGTATGATGTTGTCAGTGTGGTATGATGTGGTCAGTGATGTGGTCAGTGTGGTATGATGTGGTCAGTGTGGTATGATGTGGTCAGTGCATTACAAACGTGTTTCCACTGCATGCCAACAGACGATGAAAAGACGGCTCGAGTGGTGCTGGCCGTGGTGCTGACGTCGGGGGTCGTCATCGTCGCTGTTGTCGTCACCTTTGTTTACCTTAAACGGTGCGTGTGTATTTTGTTGATTCGGCTGGTTACGTGTTTAGTGTTTATGTAGATTGATGGTTGGTGTAAAGCACGCCGGTGTGTGCGTGCGTGCGTGCTGCGTGCGTGCGTGTGTGTGTGTGCTTATATTCAGTTATGGAGAGAGAGAGAGAGAGTCGGGGAGTGGGGGGGGGGGTATAAATTTGTGTTACAAGCTTACTGCTATATTTGAGCTCCAAAAAAAAGGTGTCAGCTGACAGTTTTCGGTGACCCATAGCGTAACCAGTTACGACAGAAGTTGGAAGAAGAATGTCGTAAGCCAGTGCTTGGAGTTTGCCAGTTGAGCTCACCCTCCGTTCTTTACAGAACCAACAAGCTCTACCTGTGTCTCCGGAACGAGTCAAGTCCCGCCAGCAAACCTCACCGCGTCACCACCCTGCGTGACGTCATGTACGCCGCCCACAAAGGGAGCGAGTCTGTCCACAAGGCGACGCACGATGTGGATTCCAACTTCATTCTGAAAACAGACCGCGACAGCGGCGTCTTTGTGACAGCTGCCGGGGAGTCGATGGACAACGTGATGGGCGTGTTTCTGGAAACGACACCCAGTCGGAGGTCGCCTCGGGAACACACGATGACGTCACAGGCCGCCTTGCACAGTGAAGGACACACGACGACGTCACGGGCCGCATTGCAGAGCGAAGGACACACGATGACGTCACAGGCCGCATTGCAGAGCGAAGGGCACACGATGACGTCACAGGTCTCATTGCAGAATGAAGGACACACGATGACGTCACGGGCCGCATTGCAGAGTGAAGGACAAACGATGACGCCACGGGCCGCATTGCAGAGTGAAGGACACACGAAGACTTCACGGACAGAACAACCGATGGCGGACAAGGGCTACAATGAGGTGAAGAGCGTCACTTTTTCCGTGGCTGACGACGTTCACCGCGTGTCGCGCAGAAGTACAGAGCGCGGGTTTGCAGCGAAGCCCGTGGAGCAGCAGAGCCAGCATTACCACTCCGTGGACATCATCCACAGGCAGGCGCAGGCGGCTGACCGTTTCCCGGGGAACGACCCCGACCCCGGCCCCCTGATCAGCAGCCGTCGCGCGACGCTGGAATACGACAAGCTACGCAGAGGTCCGGACCCGGCCCTCGCCAGCGCAGCGCACAGCTACAACCACATTCCCTGCGCCGGCACGGACCAAGAGAAGAGGGAGGCAGCCTGTCAGGCCGCACGGAGCTTCGGCCCTAACGGCGACTCCGTCAGCGTTGCTGTCAGCCACGTCAGCTCCAGCACCAAAGCGAAGGGGCGAACGGTCAGTGGGAAGTCCCACCTGGGCAGGGTTAGCCAGAGAAGGGATCAGGACGCTGTGGACAGAAGAGAGGTGAACGGCAGTCACGTCAGCGAGCAAGGTTCAAACTCTCTAGCAGAGGGAGGTCATTCCCAGTCCCCGAGTCCGGCCGTCACAGAAACGGCTGGCACCACCACCACGAGGGAGTCGCCTGTTCCGCCTGTTCCACCGCCACCGGAAGCAGCAAAGGACAGTGGGAGCGACAGCGAGTGGCACGATCGGGTGTTGCACTCGCAGATTCTGATCTTCACAGGTCACTACTCCATCCCCAGGCTGGAGGACACCCACGTCACGTCTGACGTCACCGAGAAGCAGGCAACACCACCACGTTCCATCGTTACGACAGTGTGACTTGCGAACTAATTACTTTACCGGTAATTAGATATTACGCGATTGAATTGCCCCCCCCCCCCCCCCCCTTTCCCCACGCTATGTAGCACGTCACCTTATCTCAACATGTCAGTCACCTCATGTTCATGTCAGACACCTCAAATCCATGTCAGTCACCTCATATCCATGTCAGTCACATGTCAGACACCTCATACCCATGTCAGTCACCTCATGTTCCTGTCAGACACCTCATATCCATGTCAGACACCTCATATCCATGTCGGTCACCTCATGTTCATGTCAGACACCTCATACCCATGTCAATCACCTCATGTTCATGTCAGACACCTCATATCTATGTCGGTCACCTCATGCCAGACACCTCATCCATGTAGGTCACCTCATGTTCATGTCAGACACCTTATATCCATGTCAGTCCCCTCATGTTTATGTAACGTCACGTTCATGCCAGAAAGTCTTGTGTTCATGTCAGTCACTTTATCTGTCACTTATTTTCAGTTATCTCATATCCATGGATGGTCACTTCATATCCATGGTCAGTCACACTCATGTCCATGGTTAGTCGCTTCTTGTCATGTCCATGTCAGTCGCCTTATATCCATGATTTGTTGCTTCATGTGCTATGTCCATGGTCAGTCACTTCGTGTCCATGTTGTCACCTCATGTCCATTAGTTGCTTCATGTCATGTCCGTGGTCAGTCACCTCATATCGATGGTCAGTCGCCTCATATCGATGGTCAGTCATCTCGTGTCCATGGCCAGTCGCCTCATGTCCATGGTCAGTCGCCTCATGTCCATGGTCAGTCATCTCATGTCCATGGCCAGTCACCTCATATCCATGGTCAGTCACCTCATGTCCATGGTCAGTCGCCTCATGCCCATGGTCAGTCGCCTCATGCCCATGGCCAGTCACCTCATGTCCATGGTCAGTCGCCTCATGTCCATGGTCAGTCGCCTCATGCCCATGGCCAGTCACCTCATGCCCATGGTCAGTCACTTGATACAAGTGGTCCCTTCATGTCCCTAATTACCTCCTGTCTAACGTAGCAGGAAACGCCTGCCGAACGCAGTGTACACAGCATTCAACCTTACTTTGCTTTGGACTCATGCCTGCTGTCAATATGCCACACAACATTGACCCCCCCCCCCCCCCCCCCCCCCACACACACACACACGCAAGCACGCACGAAAGCACGCACGCACAAACCATAAGTGTGCAAAACGTTTTATTCAGAATGAAATTCAAACTTGCCAAACACGCATCAGGCATCACACTAACAGCCATAACCAGACACTGCGTGAACAGCCCTTCAATGTGGAGTACAATAAACATGTTTTAACCAGTTGTGATAGATGGGTCACATTTACTGGTTTAGCACACAGCCGACACTTCATGGCACTACAGATAAAATCACCTACCTCACGCATGGTCGCAGATTGAAATACAAAACACTGTTGTGAAGAATACATACAAATCACAACCAACTGCACATTAATCCATCCCAAAGAGATAAGAGGGGGTAGGACAGATAAATTCATCACTGCTTTCACTTCCCTGTGACTCGTGCAGTCCTAACTGTATGCCAACTTACACTAGCATCAATAAGAAATTACAGATTTTCTGACTATCACAGCAGAAGATGTAATTAAATCTCTAATGACAGTTAGTTCCCTTCGCTGTGGAAGACATATCACTTTGTAGTTTTAAAGAGGACTGGCAAAGAATGAAGTTGAATGAACTGGGGAGGCCGACAGGCAAAGCATGCTGTGTTGGGATGTACTGCACGTGAAGGCAGACTTTGAACACTGTTGCCCTCGGCACAGTTAACCTCCCATGGTTGTATTTTTTGTTCTCCGACATCACTGTGGCTTTGAAAACAGGCCATGGTCCTTAAAGTGATACAGAGGTTACCACAGTGGAAAATTTTAAATGATTCATTCTGACAGTGATAATAACTAAACAAACTCCAGTGTCAAGGAAATTTTCACAGACGGCATTTTAATTTTTATGTAGGTCAATAAAATCTTTTCCAAATAAAACTCAAAACAATTTAAAGAATTATTTTCTTTTCCAGTAAAAAGAACTCATCACTCAGAGCTTTTCCTCTGAAACACCAGACAAAAACACCCGGTTCTATGTACAAACCTGTGTCATAATCTTTCCACACACACACACACACACACACACACACACACACACACACACCCGTGTGTGGGCACAGGTGTAAATGCACATACATGTATACAGTTTACATGTAACACCACCCGTTGGGGTTACGGGTGGAAGATCTGTGGCTTTTTAACTGCCATGACAGATGCACAGTGCCTGGCACATTTTCCCCTTTCACCCGGCAATGCGCTGCACAACAGTCAGTCTTCATGTGCGCACACTGCATCATGGAGCAGGAGATTCGCAATGAACAATCCGGGATGGCTCGTGGTTAGAGCGCCGGACTCGTGATTGAAAGGTCGCGGGTTCGAATCCCTGCAGGAGCGGCGGGAGAATTTTCTTCTCCAGGGTCGACTTTCTGTGCTGACTCTAATTTCGGTATCCGTTCCACCCCCGTGTTACCGCAGTAGCACGTAAAAGACCCCGGTCATTCTGCCAAAAGTGCAGGTGGCAGGTTACAGCTAAACACGCATACACCTTACGTACGTGGCTTTGCATGAAGTGTCATGGTGCATGGTTGTATGGTGTACACAGAACTTGCGCCGAGACGGCTGCAGTTTCATGTGGCACCAGCCATGTCAGCGCTGTAAGTACACCACTTCGGTGGATATTCAAAAAACGCGCTATGAAAAGCTAGTCACTCACGTAGCACCACATGCGAGCGCAGTGAGTCTGCTCAAGAGAGCGGAGAATAGCGCTATATAAGCGATCATCAATCATCAATCAATCAAATCAACATACATAGTCTCACACACACTGTAAATGTACAGCAAAGCCTTTCTTTCACACTTTCAAGCTTAAGAGCTTGCTTAATGCACACAATTATTTCCTGTGGTGTCTATGCCATAGTCAACATATTCACTTTGCTGTAGAGATGGTAGTGCTGTTTGGGAGCTGTATAGTCAGGTTGTCAAGGCTGAGAGATGTGTTAACACAGTGGTGGGTTATTGTGTTTGGGAGCTGTGTAGTCAGGTTGTCAACGGCTGAGGGGGGTGTTAACAGAATAACACAGTGGCGGGTTCTGCTTAAAGGAGACACCAGGCAAATTGCCACCCTATTGTCAGGAATGGAATAACAAATACTTGCAGCATTTTTTCAGCTGCTTTATGACCTAGTTCGTCAGTCATTGAGAACATGGCCTAGAGCGCTGCCGTTGTGTGTCAGGCAGTCTGTCTTTGATGGCACGAACAAGGCCAGAATGTATGGCATGAGTGTCTGCTGCAGCATGAGCCAACCTTTCTCTGCTGGTCACTGGTAAATATCATTTTAAAGCTACAGGGTTGTGCCACGCCACGTGCAGGAACTACCATACAAAGCCTACAAATGGAAATATATGGCCATGTTTTTAGACCCACTTGCGTTTTCACTTTAAATGGGGCGTGCCATGGGACAGTTTAAACTCTTCATGGGCAGAACACTACTGAAGGTTAAGACTGAACCCTTTTTAGCAGCACACAACAAAACTGCATGCACATTCTCGGCAGAATCTGCAACGGTCAATGCAAAATAAAGATGAACAACCAGTTATTCTAATACACTATTTAACTTCCACCAGACAAACTTTGTTGTCGACTTTTCAATCCTGGACATTTTACTGAGATCAAGAGCATCTCCAGCCAATTTGGCTTACCTGGGGAGTGTGCGTCCAAGCTGCTGCCTTAACTGCAACGCACAGTGTTTCATGATCTGGTGCATTAATCCACTGGCTGTTACATGGGCCCCCTCTACGGGTGAACACATTCAGACCCTATCTGAAAAACCGTCCTGTATCCTACACAGATGTCCTTACTTGTATGATGTTTTCTTGACTCAATCCTCACAAGTAACATTTTCTAGTATATATATCCGTTCTGTTTCACAGAATTTACATGTACCACAATGTTTTCCAGTGCAACATTCAGTCCTAATGTGGACTACATTTTCTAGTAGTCAGTCCTCACACAACAGTTTCTGGTGCATTATTCAGTCTGTACATGGACCACAACTCTTCTGGGACATCACTCAGTCCTTACAGCAAAATCATTTCTACTTTATGTCTCTCTCCCTTCCTGCCTGGAGCAAAATCATTTCTACCTTATGTCTCTCTCCCTCCTTACTTGAAGCAAAATCATTTCTATGTCTCTCTCCCTCTATCCCATACATACATCCTATACATACATACATCCCCCCCACCAAAAAAATTAAAAAAGCATCACAAAATTCCACAAGAAATGACCTTTTCCAGCACACAAATCTAATGCCGAGTGGAGAAGCAATCACTCTCACTTTACTTCAACAATAAAGCCACAGGCTTCCAGCCACACACAGCACGGCATCGCTAACACCCTCTGGCTTTCCACGGACACAGCAAGCATGCAGAACCAAGTCCCCAGGGACCAGACCCATGATGAATGAGCAGATGTCTACACTGAAGTCCCAAGAATTAGATCAAATGGACTGGGCATGTAAAACAAAGTCTTGAGCGATGAGACAGGCCCATGATGGATCAGGCTGATGCAATGAAGTCTCAAGGATGAGATAAATGGATCCAGCTTGAACAACAAAGTCCCAGGTATGACACAAACTTGATCCGGCTTGAACAATGAAGTCCCAGGTGTGACACAAACTGGATCCGGCTTGAACAATGAAGTCCCAGGTGTGACACAAACTGGATTAGGCTTGAACAATGAAGTCCCAGGTGTGACACAAACTGGATTAGGCCTGAACAACGAAGTCCCAGGTGTAATCAACTGTATCAGGCCTGAACAACGAAGTCCCAGGTGTAATCAACTGTATCAGGCCTGAACAACGAAGTCCCAGGTGCAATCAACTGGATCAGGCCTGAACAACGAAGTCCCAGGTGTAATCAAGTGGATCAGGCCTGAACAACGAAGTCCCAGGTGTAATCAAGTGGATCAGGCCTGAACAACGAAGTCCCAGGTGTAATCAAGTGGATCAGGCCTGAACAACGAAGTCCCGAGGGATGAGGCCCATCTCCTGAAGGCAGACGGCTGCTGCTTGAGCTTTGGCCAGTTTCTTGTTGGCACAGTTTGCTGTGGGGATGTACTCCACCCCATTCACTCTCACCTGCACACACACACACACACACACACACACACACACACACACACACACACACGCACACACACACACACACCACACACACACACACACACACATCACACACACACACGCACACACACACACACATGCACACACACACAACACACACACACACACACACACCACACATGCACCACACACACACCACACACCACACACACACACACACACACACACACACACCACACACACACACACACACACACACACATCACACACACACACACACACACACATGCACACACACACACACACACACACACACACACACACACACACACCACACACACACACACACACACACACACACACACAACACACACACACACACACACACACACAACACAAACACACACACACCAAGCAACATACACAACACCACACAAACACATGTAACACATTACTAAACATTACAAGGTCAACATGACACATATAGCACCTACAGCAGTAAACATGATAACTACATCACCTATAGACATACAGGTAAACATGACACCTGCATCACCTACAGACATACAGGTAAACATGACACCTGCATCACCTACAGACATACAGGTAAACATGACACCTGCACCACCTGCACATACAGGTAGACATGACAGCTGCATCACCTACAGACATACAGGTAAACATGGCACTTGCATCACCTACAGACATGCAGGTAAACATGACACCTGCACCACCTAGACATACAGGTAAACGTGACACTTGCATCACCTACAGACATACAGGTAAACATGACACCTGCACCACCTAGACATACAGGTAAACCTGACACTGGCATCACCTACAGACATACAGGTAGACATGACAACTGCATCACCTACAGACATACAGGTAAACATGAGACTGGCATCACCTACAGACATACAGGTAAACATGGCACCTGCCTCACCTACAGACATACAGGTAAACATGACACCTGCATCATCTACATACAGGTACACATGACAATTGCATCACCTACAGATGACATCAGCTACAGGAACAAGTAAACATGACCACTGCACCTTCTGCAGACACACACTTACAAGTAAATAAGACAACTTCACCCCCTACACACAGGTAAACATGACAAAGGCATGACAATACTATCTACTCTACCCCACAGATTCCAGCCGGCAGACAGCCCCTATTCACACATCTCTAGCATACATCTAAGTAAGCACAACTGCTCCTCATTCATGTGTAGTACTTATTAACAACATGGGATTCTATTTACACATCTTACATGCTTCTAGCATTACTTGTTAACAACCTCATCCCCTACTCACATTCTAGTATTATGTTACCTTGAACAGGAACATTTTCTTGTGAGCTGGGCCGGTCTCATTAATGAGTTCAAAGGCCGGGGCGCCCCATCGACGCTTGGTGCACAGTTCAGTCAAGGCCGATACCGGGTGTTTGCCTGAAACACCAAGCCACACCCATCAGAACACACACCAGGTGTTGCACAGCCATCTGAACACACACCAGGCATTTGCACACCAAATCACACCCCAGGTGTTTACCTGAAACACCAAACCACACCCACCAGAACACACACCATTCAGAGCAGACACTGCGCATTTGCCTGAAACACCAAACCACACACACACACCAGGTGTTTGCCTGAAACACCAAACCACACACACACACCAGGTGTTTGCCTGAAACACCAAACCACACACACACACCAGGTGTTTGCTTGAAACACCAAACCACACACACACACCAGGTGTTTGCCTGAAACACCAAACCACACACACACACCAGGTGTTTGCCTGAAACACCAAACCACACCCACCACAACACCCACCATTCAGAGCAGACACCGGGTGTTTGCCTGAAACACCAAACCACACACACACACCGGGTGTTTGCCTGAAACACCAAACCACACCCATCAGAGCACCAGCAAATTACTTGCACTAAGGGAGGAGTGGGGTGGGGAGAGAATAGGCAAAGACTGACATAAATGATGCTGTGGAAAGTGACACAGCTTGGCAAAGCCTTGACTCGAGGGGTGGAGTGTGATGGGGGTGGGGGGTGGAAGGTGAACACCGATATAAACAGAAGAAGGTGAACACTGAAACAACAGAAGGTGTACACTGATATATTAAACAGAAGAAGGTGAACACTAATATAAACAAAAGAAGGTGAACACTGACATAAACAGGTGAACACTGACATAAACAGAAAAAAAGTTAACACTGGTATAAACAAAGTGGGAAGTGAGCACTGATATAAACAGAAGGTGAACACTGACATAAACAAAAGGTGAACACTGATATAAACAAAGCTGAACACTGGTATAAACAAAGTGGGAAGTGAGCACTGATATAAACGGAAGAAGGTGAACACTGACATAAACAGAAGAAGGTGAACACTGATATAAACAAAGGAAGGTAAACACTGGCATAAACAAAGTGGAAAGTGAGCACTGACATAAACAGAAGGTGAACACTGGTATAAACAAAGTGGAAAGTGAGCACTGAATAAACAGGTAACACTGGTATAAACAAAGTGGAAAGTGAGCACTGATATAAACAGAAGGTGAACACTGACATAAACAGAAGGTGAACACTGGTATAAACAAAGTGGAAAGTGAGCACTGAATAAACAGAAGGTGAACACTGGTATAAACAAAGTGGAAAGTGAGCACTGAATAAACAGAAGGTGAACACTGGTATAAACAAAGTGGAAAGTGAGCACTGACATAAACAGAAGGTGAACACTGGTATAAACAAAGTGGAAAGTGAGCACTGACATAAACAGAAG
>JABMCL010002724.1:522500-632500 GCA_018857735.1 Alviniconcha marisindica | reverse complement strand
TCTGTTTTTGTTTTTTTAATCACTGTAAATGGGACTACCAAATTTTCCGCTGGAAGTGGGTCTACTGTAAATAGGACCACCATTGGCCACAGCAAATGGGGCATCCAGTTACTGCACAACAAATGGGACATCCAGTTACTGCACAGCAAATGAGACATCCAGTTACCACACAGCAAATGGGACATACAGTTACTGTACAGCAAATGGGACATCCAGTTACTGCACAGCAAATGGGACATCCAGTTACTGCACAGCAAATGGGACATCCAGTTACTGCACCACAAATGGGACATCCAGTTACTGCACAGCAAACGTGACATCCACCTGTTCCTGTACTGGCCCCTAGATATGGCAAACTGTTTGCTGACCTGTGATGGACCCTGACTATGGCCCATGTTTGCTGACCTGTGATGGACCCTGACTATGGCCCATGTTTGCTGACCTGTGGTGGACTCTAGGTGATAGGCCCATGTTTGCTGACCTGTTGTGGACTCGAGGTGATAGGCCCATGTTTGCTGACCTGTGGTGGACTCGAGGTGATAGGCCCATGTTTGCTGACCTGTGGTGGACTCTAGCTGATAGGCCCATGTTTGCTGACCTGTGGTGGACTCTAGGTGATAGGCCCAGGTTTGCTGACCTGTTGTGGACTCTAGGTGATAGGCCCATGTTTGCTGACCTGCAGTGGACCCTGGGCTATAGGCCAATCTTTGCTTTCCTAAATGGCTTTGCAGCCTTCCCACAGTTTTTACGGCTTCCCACAGTCTTACAGCTTTCCAACACAGCCTTCCCACACTGTTTTACAGCTTTCTACACAGCCTTCCCCCACTGTTTCACAGCTTTCCCCTACCGTTTCACAGCTTTCCCCCACCGTTTCACAGCTTTCCCACACCGTTTCACAGCCTTCCCCCACCGTTTCACAGCCTTCCCCCACTGTTTCACAGCCTCCCCCCACCGTTTCACAGCCTTCCCCCACTGTTTCACAGCTTTCCCACACCGTTTCACAGCCGTCCTGCACAAGCTTTCGGCTTTCCAACTGGGTGCTTACTATTGTGAGTACTCACCACACAAACCTCCAGGCGAGGAAGCGAGTCAGACAAGAGTGCCAGTGCCGAGCTAGGGGCACAAAGCCTCGCCCCTCAAAGGGAACAGCAGCACCAGCATGAAAAAACATCTGTGTATGACCTGAAAGAACCTCCAGTGCTCAACACACTTTTGGATAGGGAGAAACAGCCTCTCCCTCACCAAAAGTGTGACAGGGAGAAACAGCCTCTCCCTCACCAAAAGTGTGACAGGGAGAAACAGCCTCTCCCTCACCAAAAGTGTGACGGGGAGAAACAGCCTCTCCCTCACCAAAAGTGTGACGGGGAGAAACAGCCTCTCCCTCACCAAAAGTGTGACGGGGAGAAACAGCCTCTCCCTCACCAAAAGTGTGACTGGGGAGAAACAGCCTCTCCCTCACCAAAAGTGTGACGGGGAGAAACAGCCTCTCCCTCACCAAAAGTGTGACTGGGAGAAACAGCCTCTCCCTCACCAAAAGTGTGACAGGGAGAAACAGCCTCTCCCTCACCAAAAGTGTGACTGGGAGAAACAGCCTCTCCCTCACCAAAAGTGTGACGGGAGAAACAGCCTCTCCCTCACCAAAAGTGTGACGGGAGAAACAGCCTCTCCCTCACCAAAAGTGTGACTGGGAGAAACAGCCTCTCCCTCACCAAAAGTGTGACTGGGAGAAACAGCCTCTCCCTCACCAAAAGTGTGACTGGGAGAAACAGCCTCTCCCTCACCAAAAGTGTGACTGGGAGAAACAGCCTCTCCCTCACCAAAAGTGTGACTGGGAGAAACAGCCTCTCCCTCACCAAAAGTGTGACTGGGAGAAACAGCCTCTCCCTCACCAAAAGTGTGACGGGGAGAAACAGCCTCTCCCTCACCAAAAGTGTGACGGGGAGAAACAGCCTCTCCCTCACCAAAAGTGTGACAGGGAGAAACAGCCTCTCCCTCACCAAAAGTGTGACGGGGAGAAACAGCCTCTCCCTCACCAAAAGTGTGACAGGGAGAAACAGCCTCTACCTCACCAAAAGTGTGACAAAGAGAAACAGCTTCTTCCCACCCCCCCACCCCAATTCCCAAGCCCCCAAAACAACAACAAACTGTGACAGAGAAAATAGCCCCCCCCCCCAAGTTGCACAAAACAGCCCCCCCCCATGTGACATAGACAAACAGCCCCCCCTCTCCCTGGCTAGATCAGATCAACAAGAAACTACTTGTCATCCAACTACTACATGATGTACTACATCTGGGCTGAACTCCCACACGCAGTGCAAGCTGGTTTGTCTACGAGGAAAATACCTGTCATCCAATCACATTACACAGGTGATTGGCTTACTGTTCAAAACAAAAACAACTTTTACCTCTGCTTCAAAACCTCAACTGATCCATTTCCCCTAATAAAAAACCTTCCTGGTGTTTTCCTACTTTTTTCTGGCATGAGAAGATTTCAGAACCAGTGTGAACACGAGCATTTCACAGAGTTGTGTACCCTTGGATGACTGGTATAATCTCACACAGCCTTTGTTCTGATCAGGACTTGAACCGGCAACAAAAGCCAAGTAAGCTGGGTAAACAGATGACTCATATTTAAAACTGTAAAAAAAATTGTAGTTTCAAAGGTTTTATTTTTCAAACTCTCCTCTGTAACCATAAAAGATGACTTAATGTCACCAAAACAGGCGTAAACATGCAAAGCCTGTTACAGGTTATCATATCACGGAGTCCAAAGATTTCACTTGACATCTGAGAAAACACCAACATTAAGGCTTTTGCTGAGGCAGGAAAGGCATCAGTTATTTCCATTAAACAACCTTCAAACTGCTTAAAGTACAGCGCTCACAGTTATTTTATTTCCGTAACATATACTGCAAAATCATACAAAGTCTGAACACAATTAAATGCGAAACCCTTTCAGCTGCTGCTGGTTTGCTAAAACTGTGACCTTAAACTTCAGTCAAGGTCAACAAAGATGGTAAGTAAATGTAAACCTGAATCAAAATTACTGACATTCAAAGCTCAGAAGTCATCAGCAAAATGACCTGAAAATGACCTTTACCCTGGTGATTAAAACCAGACTTTTTGTATTAATACTCTGTCTAGTACTGTAAAACAAGACACCAACTTGGCTGGCTAAAGAGTTGATACTATTGATACCAGAGAAGATTCATGAACCCTTCTGTGGCCTTCATCCTGAAGACAAATGTAACATGCTACTTCACACTCTGCCATGTTATGTACAAAATAATCATTCATTTCACACATTAAGCAGTTACCTGTTGCATTTAAACAAGCAGATCAAACATGGCTCAATGCACAGAAAACTAATAATGCTGCCCAACATCCCCATCTGAAAAAGATCAAATCCATACACACAGTCTGAAGTGTTTCAAACACATGAGGACAGCTTGTGAGCAAGGAACTAGACTTAATAATGAACACTGGGCGATTCATTGAAAGTGACCAGAAGAACAGAATGTCCTAATGATGCCAGTTTACTCTGAAACCCGCAAGAAACCTAAACCCAGACACTCTTTTCACGGGCTGATGGCAACCTGGCGGAACTCGCCGTGCCTGAAAATGATGGCTACTCTCTGCAGGTGGCCAAAGGGTGGCCATCATGTTTAGGCCGTCGGTGAACTCAGCCACGGCAACCATCTCCACACTGAGCAACCACTCAACACCTGTCCACCCACTACAAGCTGAAACTGAACACTCCATCTGGGGTGTACAAGTCTTGAAAATCAAGATCCCAGAACTGAAATGAACCGTGTGCGTCCCCCATGTCTTCCGGCTCTTCCAGCCTTGACCTCTGAGTGAGGTGAGAGAAGATGCTGCCAACAAGGGCGATCACAAGCTGTCCAGCGGTGCCTGAAGCAAGACAGACTGGCGGTGGGAGAGACCCAGCAGTGTGCACAGCAGCGCGGACAACACCCACCTTCTTGGCCCATGCTTGGTTCCGCTTGTCCGGCCCTGCCAGCTCCTGCTGTGACAGGATCCGCACGTCGGTGGTACCTGTGAACTGGCCCGGTAGCTGCTTGGACTGCGCCCATGCGTTGGCCTGAAAGTAGATACAAAGCTGCACTGTTGTCTGTGGGACTGACCTTTCCATTCTGTTTCTGAATTCTTGTTTGTGTGACTGCCTTTCCATTCATTTTCTGAACTCTTGTGTTTGTGTGACTGCCTTTCCATTTATTTTCTGAATGCTTGTGTTTGTGTGACTGCCTTTCCATTCATTTTCAGTACTCTTGTGTTTGTGTGACTGACCTTTCCATTCCGTTTCTGAACTCTTGTGTTTGTGTGACTGACCTTTCCATTTATTTTCTGAACTCTTGTGTTTGTGTGACTGACCTTTCCATTCATTTTCAGTACTCTTGTGTTTGTGTGACTGCCTTTCCATTCATTTTCTGAACTCTTGTGTTTGTGTGACTGCCATTCCATTTATTCCCTGAACTCTCATGTTTGTGTGAATGACCTTTCCATTCATTTTCTGAACTCTTTGTGTTTGTGTGACTGACTTTCACTTTCATTTTCTGCTCTCTTCTGCATTTGCAGGACTGTCCTCTCCTTCATTTCGCCCTCTTGTTTTGTGTGACTGACCTTTCCATTCTTTCTAACTCTTGTGTTTGTGTGACTGACCTTTCCATTCATTCTGACTCTTCTGTATTGTGTGACTGACCTTTTTCATTTTCACTCTTGTATTTGTGTGACTGACCGTTTCATTCTGCCTCTTGTGTTTGTTTGACTGACCTTCTTCATTCTGCCCTCTTGTGTGACTGTTTGATGTCACTTTTCAAACACTTTTTTTGCACAGAGACAACGCCTGTGACTCACAATGCATGTTTCTTCCAAGCGATGCACTGGCCCTTCATTGCACGCTCTGTGATGATGGACACCTACATGTTGATGTCAGCTGAGATGACAACACATCACATGAGTCACAATCATGTTAGCTGTGAGGTCACAATGCACAGAGTGAAAGCCAATACAGTGATGGCACTTTGCTTACAGACACAGCATAAATTACAGGTGTGTGTGCGGACAATACGTTACAGCTACACTACAGGTGAGGTACACAGCTACAGAGTGAAGCCAAAGGGCACAAATTTACTTTACACCCTCAGGTGAGGTCACAAGCTACAGGTGAAACAACTACAGTGAGGCACAAATTTACATTTCAGCCACTACGGGACACACATACAGTTACATGGTGAGGTCACAATTACAGTTACAGCCACACTACAGGTGAGGTCACACAGTACAGAGTGAAAGCCACACTACAGGTGAGGCACAAATTACATTACAGCCACACTACAGGTGAGGTCACACAGCTACAGAGTGAAAGCCACACTACATGTGAGGGCACAAATTTACATTTACAGCCACACTACAGGTGAGGTCACACAGCTACAGAGTGAAAGCCACACTACATGGAGGGCACAAATTTACATTTACAGCCACACTACAGGTGAGGTCACACAGCTACAGAGTAAAGCCACACTACAGGGTGAGGGCACAAATTTACATTACAGCCACACTACAGGTGAGGTCACACAGCTACAGTAAAGCCACACTACAGGTGAGGCACACATTTACAGTTACAGCCACACTACAGGTGAGGTCACACATTTACAGTAACAGCCACACTACAGGTGAGGTCACACATTTACAGTTACAGCCACACTACAGGTGAGGTCACACATTTACAGTAACAGCCACACTACAGGTGAGGTCACACAGCTACAGTTACAGCCACACTACAGGTGAGGTCACACTGCTACAGTTACAGCCACACTACAGGTGAGGTCACACATGCTACAGTTACAGCCACACTACAGGTGAGGTCACACAGCTACAGTTACAGCCACACTACAGGTGAGGTCACACATGCTACAGTTACAGCCACACTACAGGTGAGGTCACACTGCTACAGTTACAGCCACACTACAGGTGAGGTCACACAGCTACAGTTACAGCCACACTACAGGTGAGGTCACACAGCTACAGTTACAGCCACCACATTACACTGAGATCACAGCTACAGAATACAGCCACACTACAGGTGAGGTCACACAGTACAGTACAGCCACACTACAGGTGAGGTCACACAGTTACAGGTACAGCCCACTACAGGTAGGTCACACACTACAGTTAAAAGCCACACTACAGGTGAGGTCACACATTAAGTTACAGCCACACTACAGGTGAGGTCACAACTACAGTTACAGCCAACACATATCACTGAAGCAGCAACTCACACCGTACAGATTACAGCCATACACTACAGGTAGTAATGCTACAGTTACACCCACTACAGGACGGTCAAAACTCACAGTAAGCCCATATAGGCACCATACACCATACTACAGGTCCATCACACTGCAAGTTACAGCCACATACTAGGCACCCACCACAGTTACGTACCTACATACTCAAGAAAGCCCATAATATATCACTCCACGCCCATACTGACGGTAACCTACATTACCCAAAGAAGCCCATAATTATGCACTCCACCCATACGACGGTACAAAACTAAAGAAAGCCCATAAAAATATGCACTCACACCCATAACCTGACGGTACCTACATACCAGAAAGCCCATAATATATGCACTCCCCCCATACTGACGGTACCTACATACTCAAGAAAGCCCATATATTGCACGCACCGATACTGACAGGTACCTACAACCCAGAAGCCCATGCTACAGGTCAGGTCACTGAAGTGCACAACCACCTCAGTTCAAGACGGTACCTACATACTCAAGAAAGCCCATAATATATGCACTCCACCCCATACTGACGGTACCTACATACTCAAGAAAGCCCATAATATATGCACTCCACCCCATACTGACGGTACCTACATACTCAAGAAAGCCCATAATATATGCACTCCACCCCATACTGACGGTACCTACATACTCAAGAAAGCCCATAATATATGCACTCCACCCCATACTGACGGTACCTACATACCCAAGAAAGCCCATGATATATGCACTCCACCCCATACTGACGGTACCTACATACTCAAGAAAGCCCATAATATATGCACTCCACCCCATACTGACGGTACCTACATACTCAAGAAAGCCCATAATATATGCACTCCACCCCATCTGTCAGAAGTCTACTCAGTGCTACAGGTGAAACAGTTCCGAAGTTGGTGCAACTAAGGATGGCCCTTTCTTGTCCTGTCAACAAAGATCAAATGCTTCCCTTCTCTACGCTTTTCTCCTTCATGCCAGCAAGAGTGTTTTGTCCCATGCTCCAAGCCTTGCTTCCCATCTCCTTCCTTGAAACTCTGCCACAACTGGCTATGCCACTGATGGGGCACTCTTTATCGCCGCGCAGGTTATCTGTCCACCAACAATGTCATGCCCTCAGAAAGGGTGGGGTACTGACAACACTGTGAAAGCAGCACAGCATCAAAGCATGTGCATAAACATGACACATATCTGCCCTGGTAAAAATATTGTTCCATCTTGATTCAAACGATCTGGGTTTTATCTGTGCTGGTGTAAGCAATGCGGACCGTTATAAAAGAAACACCCAACACAGTTTGAGTTGTTGGTTACAAATGTAACGCTAGTTGACCACCAACAAAAATGTGTCACTTAACTGGCAGTTTTCAGAGACTATGGTGTAACCAATTACGACAGTGGTTGGAGGAAGGATATCGTAAACCAGTGCTTGGAGTTTGGTTACATCCCTGCCTTTGTTCCAGTATGTAGTGTCTCAAGCTCCTCAACACCTCATCTTCCAAGATGCAATTCTTAGCCCACCAGCCTATGAGCTCAGCCATTTCCATTGACTCCAGCATGTCCAGAACAGTCTCCTATGGTAGTCTTTGAATGTGGATGTTAAACACTGTCACATGCCAGTCTGGGCTTCCCACGAAGTGTTTAGCATACCCTTGCAAAGCTAGAAGAAAGAGTGTGAACCAACCTGAGAAGCAGGGAAGACTGTGAGCTCTGCTGGAGCTCCTGCTGACGCTGCTGGACCCCTGGATTCTGTCTCGCCCCCACCAACCACCGGGACTGCTGCTGCTGCTGCTGATGGAGAAGACAGGGTAGTCATTGCAGCGGCAGTGGTCACCTTGGGTTTGGTCGTGGTGGGGGCGGTGCTGGTGGGAGTTACAGGCACCCACTCTGACTCTTTAATGCGGTGCTGGGTGCCGCTGGAGACCGGGAACTGTGAGCGCAGCTGTGCTGCCTGCGTCTGTTTCTCCTGCGGCGTCAACACTGGCAGCTGCTTGGCATTCTGCACACACAGAAGACACTACAGTCGCTACACCCAACCCCCACTCCTACACACAGTAAGACACTATAGTCGCTACACCCAACCCCCCACTCCTACACACACAGTAAGACCAGACAGTCGCTACACCCAACCCTCCACTCCTACACACACAGTAAGACATACAGTCGCTACACCCAACCCCCCACTCCTACACACACAGTAAGACCCGACAGTCGCTACACCCAACCCCCCACTCCTACACACACAGTAAGACATTACAGTCACTACACCCAACCCCCCACTCCTACACACACAGTAAGACACTACAGTCGCTACACCCAACCCCCCACTCCTACACACACAGTAAGACACTACAGTCCTACACCCAACCCCCCACTCCTACACACAGTAAGACACTACAGTCGCTACACCCAACCCCCCACTCCTACACACACAGTAAGACCAGACAGTCGCTACACCCAACCCCCCACTCCTACACACACAGTAAGACACTACAGTCGCTACACCCAACCCCCCACTCCTACACACACAGTAAGACCAGACAGTCGCTACACCCAAACCCCCACTCCTACACACACAGTAAGACATTATTAGTCACAGTACTACACCCAACCCCCCACTCCTACACACACAGTAAGACACTACAGTCGCTACACCCAACCCCCCACTCCTACACACACAGTAAGACACTACAGTCACTACACCCAACCCCCCACTCCTACACACAGTAAGACACTACAGTCGCTACACCCAACCCCCCACTCCTACACACACAGTAAGACCAGACAGTCGCTACACCCAAACCCCCACTCCTACACACACAGTAAGACAAGACAGTTGCTACACCCAACCCCCCACTCCTACACACACAGTAAGACCAGACAGTCACTACACCCAACCCCCCACTCCTACACACACAGTAAGACAAGACAGTCGCTACACCCAACCCCCCACTCCTACACACAGTAAGACAAGAGTCGCTACACCCAAACCCCCACTCTGACACACACAGTAAGACAAGACAATTGCTACACCCAACCCCCCACTCCTACACACACACAGCAAGATGCTAGTCACTACACCCAACCCCCCACTCCCACACACACATACAGCAAGACACTAGAGAGACCCCCGCCAACTGACCCTGATGTTCATCACGATGTTGGGCAGAGTGGAGGGGTCCCTCATCTTAAAGGGATGGTGCAGAGGCGCATCCTCTGCTTCGCTGGGGCCGCCCTCTTCGCTGCTGTCGCTCACACTGCTTTCATATGGCCCACCACCCCGCTCCTTCTCGCTGATTCGCTTGCAGAACTCTGTAACATCCACACCACACTGGCAGCATAAATTACACCAGCTGCCACAAGAAAGGATGTATCCTGAATTCATTGACTGCCATGTGTTCTTTCACTTGACCCAGTTTTGCAGAGTGTAGTATGTGCCATCTGTGTACAGTATCGGAATTTGGTGTTTACTATAACTGAAAACGATTCAGATTTGACAAGAATTTTGTTGATTTTGTCTACTTGTCTCTGTACTCCGTAACCACTGTCTCCATGACCACTGCCTCACATACTTGTCATCTCCATAACAGAGTTGCCTTACATACATACTACCTCCTTGACATGCATTCCTCACATACTTGTCATCTCCATAACAGAGTTGCCTTACATACTTACTACCTCCTTGACATGCATTCCTCACATACTTGTCATCTCCTACTGAATCTGGAGGGGAAAATTGCGGAGAGAGAAAACAGTGAGTATAACTTTCTTCTCTCCATTTTTCCCCTCCACATTCATTCTGTTTAAGGTCTTCCAGATCTAAATATAAAGCCTCAGCTATCAATTTCTGGCTTGTTTTTCTCTACATTTTCACCTGAACACTTCTGATCTAACAAAGGACATTACTTCATAATTATCTTTTTTTTCTTCTCTTTTTTGCCAAGCACATCGTTGTGGGGCGTTAATCGTACAACATACATCCAATATACTAACAAGTTCACATTCATTCATACTTCATTCTGTCTATAAAAATAAAATAAAAACTATACGTATACTGACTGAATTATCCATTAGTTTGACATGTTTTTGACATACATCTACGAATGCAGTACAATCATTTCTTATATCATTATGAGTGTGTGTGTATGAGTGCGTGTGTGTGTGTGTGTGTGTGTGTGTGTGTGTTTACTTCATAATTATCATCTCCATGACAGACATGCCTGCATACTCACTGTGTCCATGACAGCCACAACAGACTCGTCTCCATACCCCCTGTCTCCATGTCAGATATGCCCCGCATACGTGCTACCTCCATGACAGACTTGCCTCATATACTTCTAATCTCCACGACAGACCTGTATCCATACTCCATACCCATTGCCACATACCTGTGAGCTCTGCAACTGACTTTCATCTATACACCATATTCCATACCCATTGTCACATACCTGTGAGCTCTGTAACTGACTTTCATCTGTACACCATATTCCATACCCATTGTCACATACCTGTGAGCTCTGTAAGTGACTTTCATCCATACTCCATACCCATTGTCACATACCTGTGAGCTCTGTAACTGACTTTCATCCATATTCCATACCCATTGTCACATACCTGTGAGCTCTGTAACTTTACTTTCATCCATATTCCATACCCATTGTCACATACCTGTGAGCTCTGTAACTGACTTTCATCCATATTCCATACCCATTGTCACATACCTGTGAGCTCTGTAACTGACTTTCATCCATATTCCACACCCATTGTCACATACCTGTGAGCTCTGTAACTGACTTTCATCCATATTCCACACCCATTGTCACATACCTGTGAGCTCTGTAACTGACTTTCATCCATATTCCACACCCACTGTCACATACCTGTGAGCTCTGTAACTGACTTTCATCCATATTCCACACCCATTGTCACATACCTGTGAGCTCTGTAACTGACTTTCATCCATATTCCACACCCACTGTCACATACCTGTGAGCTATGTAACTGACTTTCATCCATATTCCACACCCACTGTCACATACCTGTGAGCTCTGAAACCCTGACTTTCACCCATCTTATACCCAGGGTCAATACCTGTGGCCTCTGTACCCTTTTCATCCATGTTGGCCACCCATGCACCCGGGCTCTGTAACTGACTTTCACCCCACCCCCATTCACAACCTCAGTCACCACCCAAAATTTTCCACACCCTTTTCAAAATCCGACCCAACTACTTCACCCAAAATCCCACACCCATGTCACATACCTGTGACCAATGACTTTCATCCATACTCCACACCCAGTCCCCATACCTACCCCAAACCACTGTCCCATCACAGTGGCAGGCCCACGATCCCTGACCTTTCCCATTTTCCAACCCATTTGAAACAATCCCCCCATCACCATCACAATCCAGTCCCCATAAACAATCCCCCAGTCACCATCACAATCCACACGTCCCATCACATCACAGTTCACCATGACAATCCAACAAACACAATCATTATCACACCAACATCACCTGCACACAGCCACTTCACCATGACAATCCATCACACACACAACCCACTTCACCACGACAATCCACAGTCACCCATGACAATCCACAGTCACCATGACAATCCACAGTCACATAACAATCCACACAGTCACTTCACCATGACACTCCATGCAGCCACTTCACCATGACAATCCATACAAACACAATCACTTTATCACACAAACATCAATCCTGGCACACAGCCACTTCACCATGACAAGCCATACAAACACAATCACTTTATCACACAAACATCAATCCTGGCACACAGCCACTTCACCATGACAAGCCATACAAACACAATCACTTTATCACACAAACATCAATCCTGGCACACAGCCACTTCACCATAAACCAAGCGGGTACACATTTGCTTCATCAGGAAACTCTACCCAAGCACACAATTACACTTCATCACAACAATCCTACCCAAGCACACAATCACTTCATCACAACAATCCTCAATCAAGGTGGACACAAGGCAGTCACAAGCCTCTTATTGTGAAACAGGATACCCAGGATACATTCCAACCCTTCTAGCGGTACGTACTGGTGGTCTGCTCTCTCTGGGGCATGCTCACTCAGTCTGACTCCGCAACTTAGCTGACACTGTCATCAGTAGGACTAGGAGGCATAATGGGTGGTGACCTGCACGTGTTCATCAAAACAGGTACTACTGAATGCCACTGAAGTGACTCAGCCGCATGCAGTGTTTCCTTAGATGGCAGCCGACCGATGATCGGACTCTCCTCATCTGGACTTCGGGCAGCAGGGCAGTGAAGTGGAATGGGACCTGGATGAGGCCAGAGGCTGGGATGTCAGGACAAGCAGGGCAGTGAAGTGGAATGAGACCTGGATGAGGCCAGAGGCTGGGATGTCAGGACAAGCAGGGCAGTGAAGTGGAATGAGACCTGGATGAGGCCAGAGGTTGGGATGTCAGGACAAGCAGGGCAGTGAAGTGGAATGAGACCTGGATGAGGCCAGAGGTTGGGATGTCAGGACAAGCAGGACAGTGAAGTGGAATGGGACTTGGATGAGGCCAGAGGCTGGGATGTCAGGACAAGCAGGGGAGCAATGCCTTGGAGGTCAGCACAGATGATGGGACAGCAAAACAAATAAAAACAAAACAAAAAAATCATAAGAGAAAGCACTTAGGCACTTACATGGCAATTTTTCGCAGTTTGTTCTTGTCAATTCTGATCCTCAGGTCACTGCTGGACTCTGTTCGGTCTTTGTCTTGTTCTTGGTGGTGGCTCTGTCGTCTGTCCTTGTGCCCATCACCTGGCCCACCATGCCTCCTTTCTCCGTCGCTGCAATGTTCCCTCGTTTTCCGATGTGACCTTTCCTTGGACCTGTCTCGTGACCTGTCTCGTGATCTGTCGTGTGACCTCCGACCCCCAGGCCGGTCTTTGTGTCTGCTGTCAGAGTTCAGTGGAGACTTCACCCCATCTGGTCTGTAGCTTCGAGCATCCCAGGGATCAAAAGTCTCTTTGGACCTGCACAAAGTTGGTTTAAAGGGAACAAAAGGACTGCAACATACCTTCATCAGCTTCAGATGCCAAAGGGGTCAACCTTCTTATGCTGTCTTACATGAACAAGGCACAGGGAGAAAATGCTTAGCCAGCCCAGACACTGGGAAAACCGGATGGCTAGTGTTTTGCTGTGAGACTAAAAAACACTGGGAAAACCTGGTGGATAGTGTTTTGCTGTGAGACTCTAAAAAACACTGGAAACCTGGTGATAGTGTGAGATCCAGGGATGGCTATGTGTTTGCTGTGAGACTCAATAAAACACTGGGAAAACCTGGTGATAGTGTTGCTGTAGACTCTATATACACTGGGAAAACCTGCATGAGTAGTGATTTCACTGTGAGACTCTATTTACACTGGGAAAACCTGGTGAATATGCTGTGAGACTCTATGACACTGGGAAAACCTGGTGGATAGTGTTTCACTGTGAGACTCTATTTACACTGGGAAAACCTGGTGGATAGTGTTTTGCTGTGAGACTCTAAAAAACACTGGGAAAACCTGGTGGATAGTGATTTGCTGTGATACTCTATTTACACGGGGAAAACCTGGTGGATAGTGTGAGACTCTATTTACACTGGGAAAACCTGGCGAGTAGTGTTTCACTGTGAGACTCTATTTACACTGGGAAAACCTGGTGGATAGCATTTTGCTGTGAGACTCTATTTACACTGGGAAAACCAGGTGGATAGTGTTTCACTGTGAGACTCTGAACGACACTGGGAAAACCTGGTGGATAGTGATTTGCTGAGACTCTATTTACACTGGGAAAACCTGGTGGATAGTGTTTTGCTGTGAGACTGATTCACACTAGAAAAACAGCATGGGCAGTGTTTTGCTGTGAAACTCTGATCAACAAAAACCAGTGATAGTTTGTCACTGTGTGAGATTTCAACAAATTAACACTAAGAACCTGGTGTAGTTTTGCGTGAGACTGATCAAATTAACGGAAAACCTGTTTGTAGTTTTGCTGTGAGACTGATAAACAATTTAAGAAAACCATGTTGTCACTTTTGCTGTGAGATTTGATCAACAAATTAACAAAGATACGTTTGTCACTTTCTGTGAGACTGATCAACAAATTAAGACAGATACCGTTTGTCACTTTTGCTGTGAGACTGATCAACAAATTAACGAAAGATACCATTTGTCACTTTTGCTGTGAGACTGATCAACAAATTAATGCACAGATACCGTTTGTCACTTTTGCTGTGAGACTGATCAACAAATTAATGCACAGATACCGTTTGTCACTTTTGCTGTGAGACTGATCAACAAATTAACGCACAGATACCGTTTGTCACTTTTGCTGTGAGACTGATCAACAAATTAATGCACAGATACCATTTGTCACTTTTGCTGTGAGACTGATCAACAAATTAACGCAAAGATACCATTTGTCACTTTTGCTGTGAGACTGATCAACAAATTAATGCACAGATACCGTTTGTCACTTTTGCTGTGAGACTGATCAACAAATTAATGCACAGATACCGTTTGTCACTTTTGCTGTGAGACTGATCAACAAATTAATGCACAGATACCGTTTGTCACTTTTGCTGTGAGACTGATCAACAAATTAATGCACAGATACTGTTTGTCACTTTTGCTGTGAGACTGATCAACAAATTAATGCACAGATACCGTTTGTCACTTTTGCTGTGAGACTGATCAACAAATTAATGCACAGATACCGTTTGTCACTTTTGCTGTGAGACTCTGATGTTGAGCCTGAGCCAGACCTTTTCCCTTTCTGGCTGGACTTGGACCTTGAGTTTGACCTGCAAAAATCAGTGTGTCATCACAGCCAATATAACTGGACGGATCGGTGTCACACTCACATCTAGCAAACAGTGTAAAAGCTCAAATGACTCACATTCAACTGCAAAACATCCAGAAAAATTAAAAGAAAAAAGGTCAAGGTCATCAATCTGGTATCAAATCAACAGACCCCAAGACCTTACTGTTAAACCGTTTCCAAGGTAAAGACAGTTACATTTTGTTTTCAGATCAGAAAAATTTAAATTGTCTATGCATAAGTTAAAAAAATGATATCATAATCATATACCAACAATCACCTGATCCCCATGCGAGAGCAACATCTATGTAACATAGGCTGTTTTTAACCTTCAAATTTTCTCCACTGTCAGTCATGCCATAAATGTTTGTCAGTTTGAAATTACGTACCGTCCCTTTTTGAAAAAAAGCATTCGTTTAATGTTTTGTGTTTCATCTACATAGTTATGATTTTATACCCTTAGCAATACCACAAAGTTGATAGAATAAGAACTGGCTAAAAAATATATATATAAAAAATGTAGTTTTACCTTTGTAATACCTTTGTGACTTTGAAATCATGTCAAGGTCACCAAAAGACATCATAATAATCATGCAGAACTGAAAAAACTTCCTAAATGCAATCTGAGAAAGAGAAAAACAGCAAATAGATACAGAAAATGTACTGATTACTCCCCTTGAATAAAAACACTGTCAAAAATAATTGTATCCACTCATTCATCAGTCATATATATTTAGGTAGCACTCAACAGACTTTATAGCCAGTGAGATTAACATCACCATAGCAGCATATGTAACAATAAATTACGAATAGAATCAATCAGGAAAACAGAATGCAAAGTATTAAAGTAAACAATAATAAATCAAAGTCTTCAAGAATAAATGCATTAGTCTTTTCTCCTCTTCTTTTTTTCCAGACTGTCCAGATTACCTTGACCTTCGCCTACTATGCTTCTTCTTGTCTTTTGATCTGGATTCCTTCTTGCCCTCCTCGCTTTTCTGTTTCCCTTTAGAGGACTTTCCTTCCACGGAATGTCTTTTCTCTTTCTGACCCTTTTCTTTCTTTTCACCGGAGGGTTTTTCTCCATCACGTTCTTCTTGCTCTTCACCAGCTTTCACTTTCTTCTCCTTAGAAAATTTTCCTTCTCCAGAATGTCCATCTGTCTCTTTCTCGTCTTTCTCTTTGTTCTGTGACTTGCGCTTTTTCTTCTTCTTGTGCTTATGCTTGTGTTTCTTCTTCTTCTTCGACTTGGAATCATGTCCCCCCAGCTTGTCCTCGTCTGAGTCTGACAAGGAGCCAGTCTCCGACACTTCCTTCTCACTGTCTTCACTCCCTTCATCGACACATTCTTCTGCTTTGGACCGTTTTTCTGCATCTGAATCTGTGGAGGAGGCAACTTCACCTGGAGAAGAAAAAAAACACAATGAATCTATGGAACAAGTCTTCAAAGGAGCCAAATTCAGCCTGTGACAAAAATATGTGGTTAGAGAGACAGAAATCAAGCCTGATAAACAAGAAGACAGAATTATAATTGTATCATATGATTATGTCTTATCAGTATGAAACATTCAAAATCAAAAGTCGAAATATCTTGTTCATGTTCAGCGCCCCCCCCCCCCCCCTCCCCTCCCCCCTTTCTCTCATGTGTATTTTTACAATTTTAGTAACTCTATGGCTATGCCAATGATAACAGAAGATTTAAGTTATCACCAAGTAATCAACATATATAATTTTTATCATCAAGTAATGTTAGAAACTAGAAAATCTTGCACAGTCTTGAAGAAATATATATGTTAAATAAATATCTTCAGAAACAATCTTCCTTAAATGCATGTTATTGTCAAGCTCATGAGAAGCAGTTAGTCAAAATCCATTAAACACCCATTCAACAACAACAAAATGATTAAAATGTATTTGGCAATCATACAAAGTTTTAACTTTATTGAATATATATATATATACTTGGAAAATAACAGTTAATGCAATTACCTTTCTGATACAAGTTTATGTAACTTTGAAATAAGCAGAAAGTCATGGTTTTTGTTGTGTTTTGTTACTGTTGTTTTTTTATATTAAATTTTGTTACTGTCATCCCATTTGTTGTTGTTGTTGCTGTTGTTGTTGTGGAAACAACCCTATCCATTTCCTTCTAAATGCTCACACAAATCTGTCTCAAACCTGTCCAAAAGAACTCACTTCTTTGTTTGTATTTGTACTTCTCATCAGTGAGAAAATTATTACCATCTTCTAAAATTTTGCCATTCTTCCAATTTCCCAAGATGCGGGCCAGGCTTTCTTGTCCAATGGTGAGTCCCAGCTTTCTGACACCAAGCTGGGGCTTTTTCCCAAACACCGCCTTCACGCCACCAGGCACGTCACCAGCTCCACTGTCAGTCGTTGGATGTTCAAACGCGGCCGTCACACCACCTGCCCATTCCCCTGTCTTCTTCACTCTGCTGTCTGAGAGAGGGTGTCCAAAGGCACCCAGGTCCGCAGCTGACTCTGCCACTCTGGACGGTCTGCCGCAGGATGAGTCAGACTGGGGGGCAATGTCAAATGCTTCACTGGAATTTGAAACGGCAGCTGAACCATCAGCTATACTTTGAGCGCTGTTGATGTCACTGAAATGACCATCATTTTTGGCTTCACTGTCATCGCAGTCACCATCTCCTTGTTTGACCTCGCTGTCATTGGCCTCCTCTGAATCCTCATCATACAGGTTGGACACCACACTGCGGGACTTGATGGACGTGATCTCTTCATCCAGCAAGCGATTCATCTCCTCCATGGGCAGCGAGGCCAGGCCTTGGACAATGGGGCTATCATCTACTTCCTTCATCTTGATGGCAACAAAGTCCTGGAACAGCTTGTCCACAATGTTTCTGTCAGCACTGCTTTGGTAGCTGGAGCTTCTTCGTTCTCTGTTGCTGCCACAGCTCTCTGCCTGCTGCAGCTCCAGAGAAGTTCTGAACATCATGTTCACTGACATTGATCCATGGGCGCTGTTACTGGCTCCCGCCCCATACCCACTGGCGCTTTCCTCCTGCAGTTTGGTTTCCTGCGCATCACCTGCAACAGCCGATGCCACTGATTCTGGGGCTTTGGGCCTGGAGACGCGTGTCTTCATATCAAACCGTCGCAGCTTCAGAGGCCGTTTGCTGTCAGGCTTGTCCGTGGCGCTGCGTTTTTCCCCTGGCTTGGGGCCAGGGTCGGAAGGATCTGCCATGCTGTCAGCTTCGAAAGGAGACAGGTGAAAACTGCTCTAATGCAGCCAGTGAACTCAACAAGACATCACAACAGAAATCTCAGTGATGTGAAGCAGAACACAGTCATCAACAATCTGCAAAAACACACAAACATCAAAAGTCATGAATATAACTGACTCATAAAAAGTATACACACATAAACGTCAATATTCATATCACTGACCAATAGAAAGTATTATTACACTCAGACTGTCAGAGCGTACTCTGCAATGCTATTATGCTGTTTAATCTACGGCAGCTTACTGTTAATGTGTTATTAGTTAAAAGCATACACACATAAACATCAATATTCATATCACTGACCTACTGGCTACAGAAAGTATTATTGTTATACTCAGTGTACTCTGCAACATCTTTTTCAAAAAATTGAAGCTGATTATCATTTCTGTGGCATCTTACTGTTCTGAAACAGTGAAAGTAGTGGAAAAGAACAAGTAATAATGCCACCTGCTGTTTGTATGTTTTAGTAACAAGTGATTGGTTGAATCACAGTTTAAACTTTGTTGACAAGTAAATTGATTGAAACATGGTTGACTTTGCAACATGTAATTATGGCAGATCTAATGAGCAGCATAAGAATACAATGACCACTGTATGGTTGATTTGCAACAGCACCTGGGGACTGTGTAGTTCACACCCTTCTCATGTTTGTTTTTCTTCTTCTTCAGTACAGTGACCTCTGCCATCATATTAAAGATTATGTCACTGTTAAGGGTAGCACAGCAGTAAAACACACACACACACACACACACACACACACACACACACACACACACACACACACACACACACAGGAAACACTGACTGAGTTTTGAGCAAACCATTGGCTTTTCGAATCTCCGACTAGACCAATCCGACTACCGTAGTGGTCACCGGGGGCAAACTCCGACCAGCAAAGCCCTAGCCATCATCAACACAACTTGCCGGTGGGGCAGGGGCCTACTCTGAGAGTGAGAGAAGAAGTGATTTTGGAAGACGTGATCGTGAAAGACTCAATGGTGGGTGTTGAAGCCACATCCTCGGTGGCTTGTTGTTGACTAGCACTGTAGCAGTAGTAGCACCCACAAGTATTTCATCTGTCCAAACTAAGACAGTGTAAGAGCGGTGCTTCCCCCACCTCCTCCAAGCCCCTTCCCCAACCACACCCCATACTGGTCAAACGATAGCAGCAGTAACACAGTGACAGTGCCAGCGGCAGTGACACTGACAGTGCCGGTGGTGAAGTTTTCGCCCTGCACAGAACTCAAAGCTGCAACGAGCAAGGAGTCACAACAGATCTAAAACAGGGACAAAAACAATGCAAATGTTCAGCATACGCTTTACAAACCAAGTATGAAGATGCTGTGGTCATCGTTCGTACAAAACGGAGTCGCTTCTTAATCTTATTATGGATGGTTCTAGCTGTTGATGTCTGCGTGACTGAAGCAAGACTGTACAACTACAAGTGAACCATTTAAGAACTCAACTGGCTGAAAATAAACTTGAGACCAGTTTTGGTAAAATTGTGCAGATTCCCACTTCGCTCGGAACAGTCACTATTTTGGGATAAACCGACTAATACTATCTTGATTATATTGATGTTAGTGTTACGAACCAACATTAACTAGTAAGTAAACATGGCGCGTAACGTCCACAAAAACAGGCTTACTAGGGACGGGGAGAAGGAGGGAAAGGAGTATGGAGGTAGGGAAAGAGGGAGATTCTAGACCTATCGCTACACTGTCACCACAAGAATGACTCAGGACTGCGTTGACTGTGTAGCAGCTACGACTATGAGAGCCATTTTAATGTTTCATTCATTGTGAGGGTAAGTAACTTGGTGTTTGACGCCAGGGAGGGACGAAGTCCACAAACCACAACCATTTTGAAGAGAAGGGAGAGCCGTCGAAGCGGAATCGAGCCGACGCCCTTCTGCTTCAGTGCTTACCAACCAGCCTTACCGCTGGGCCAAACCGGCTCACAGTAACTTGAGTAAGTAAGTAAACATGGTGCTTAACGTCCACAGAAGCCGTACGGCTTATTAGGGACGGGGAGAAGGGGGGGAAGGGGATATGGAGCTGGGGGGAGAGGGAGATTATATACCTATCACTACACTGTCACCACCAGAATGATTCCTGCATTAAGATGGGCACGATGAGAGCCATTTTAATGTTTCAGTAGGAAGTGTTGGACAAAGTCACAAGACAGTGTCCACAAACCACATCCTTTTTGAAGAGTAAGGAGAGCCGAAGTGGTATTGAACCGAGGTCCTTCCGCTTACCAACCTAACGCCTTACCGCTAGGCCAAACCGGCTCATCGCCCTGATAACACTGATATAACCGTACCAGTTGACTGGGCGTAAAACAGCAACTTACTTATTTACCAAAGCGGCTCACCCAGCTCACACTGATGGCTGATATTAATATACGGAGTGGCTATTCGCACCGCCGCTCTGCGAATAATTTGTCTGATGCTCCTTGTTCGCACAGCCACTCTGTGTACTGTCATCACTCATTCGATTCTTTGCAGAGCAGCAGACAACCAATCACAGTACCTGATTTATATCACGTGATCACTTGCCGCCATTTCAAACTATGAACCGGTTGTAAGATAGAGGTAGGGCAGACCTTCGACAGCTGGAGCGAATTTATGAAGTATAAAGAAGCCTTTTCTAAGGCAACTAGCATTCAGTTTTGCACAGTGGCCAGCCACAGTGTAAATAATGCCAATGAAAAAGTAGTAGAGGGACAACCCATGTATGAAGAGAAGTTTAAGTACGCATCATTGTATAATATGTATAAAACTAGGATGCAAGCACTTTGGAGCTGGAACTTAGAGCTAATGGTCCATTCTCCTGACTTTTTTTCTCCAGAAGATTCAAATATTTTATTTTTTATTAAGAGTTAGACTTTTCTGTATGGTGCTTGTTGAGCAGCTACAATATGGTAGGTGGTGTGTGCAGCTTCAGTGCTACCATGTGGCACTGGAGTTATGCATCTGAATAACATCGGGTGTTTTTAATTTTGTATTGTGTGTCCATTCCTTTTTTATATTTTTCTTTCATCTTGTATCTGTAACTAGTGTAAGGTTAGAGGTCATCCGTACCCCATAAATTTGCAGATTTACGACACAGCAGACGTCACTGTAGACTTATGTGACAGGACGAGACATCCAGGGTCTCTGACCGAAGTCTAACTTAACAGTATCGATAACACACACGCACACAGGTGACCCTGTATGGTTGACAGAACATTAAAATCCAATTACTAAGTAACTTGTGTTGTCTGGATGCAGTGTTGTACAGCGTATGTTTTCTATCTTATTCAGTCAAACCAACGCGAAAGCCATCTCAAGTTTCGCCATACCAAAACTATTCCTGTCTCAATCTATCCATTGTCTTCTCTTTCTCTTGGGTCTTCTGTCTATATTGTGTCTTTTTTCCCAACCCGTGCAACATAATAATAATAATAATAAATTTTATTTATAACGCGCCTGTCCCAGTTCTGCAAAAACGAGCTCCAAGCACAGTACAGCTTCACATATCAGGCTCAATACATGGCTAAGAAATACATGCATTAAAAACAACAGCAACAACAACAAAAACCTTATCTAGTTAATACAGTCAATCCATTGACCATTTCTCATCCAGTTGCATGCAAACACATTCATACATACAGTGATACACTGCTCTCCCTTTCTCTCTCTTGCTGCCCTTCCCTTTCTTTCTCTGTCACACGCACATAAATTCCACCACCCCCTCCCCCCCCCAACAAATCTCTCTCGCTCCCTGCACCCCCAATCACTCGCTCCCACTCACTTGAAATGAATGTGAAACAACTAAAACACTCAGGGAAGCATCAAAGACCACATCCTTCACGTGGGGGGCTGAATACTGCAACTGAAAATCCTTGCTGGCAGAAAGCTATTAACGAGACTGAGAGGATGGCAGAGTTCCAGGTGCAAGAAAACTGCAATGTGCCCAGACTGTAGGTTAATTGCAATGCCAATTTTATACTATACTTCACAACCCCTAATAAACTATGAACAGCAGCAAAAAATATGGTGCAGCAGGTCACTATTTTCACAGCTGTGAGAATAAGGAAACCACCAACCACTGTTCGCAGAGCCGCTGTGCCAATAAGAATCCACGGGCCACTTCGCACAGCCGCACTACCGATAAGAATCCACGTATCATTAATTTGCACCGCCGCACTGCGAATAGCCGCATCCATTAATATATATATAAATATAAACGGCCCAAGATATTATACACCAGCGCAGGCGCTGATATGTGATTTTAGATGAAGCAATTTACTATACGTACAACAAAAACTGATAGCACAGTTCCCCGATGACTGGTGTGTGTGAGTCACTCCGTGTGTTCTGTGGCTATAGACTTTGAATCACCACACACCATTATAATTATAAGGTGACAGACTGGAAAACTAGCTGTCACATCAGGTCGACCATTATGCACTGGTGTGACCTGGTAAGTGGCGGTATGAGGTGGATATATTTTCTCTCACATCGGTACTGCGCCAGTATTGTATGTGTGTGCACTATGTGTGTGTATGTGTGTGACTGTGTGTTTGTGTCACTGTATGTATGTGTGTGTGTGTGTGTGACAAACAATATGTGTCTGGTGTGTTAATGGTAAACATTCTGTGTGTGTCTGGATTTACAGGGTCCTACTCCTTGCCTCTCGTCTCCAAGAGGGCGGTAGTTGGACCAGGCCTGCAGGTGGGGCGGACAGTCCATGGGCACTGACACTGACACGGGCACTGACACAGGCATTTCACAAGTCTGGAGCTGATAAGAAGCCATGGCATCAAAGCCGGAGCCGCCAGATGCTTGTTTGCACCTTCCTGTGCAGTCTGAGCCACTCTTGTCTTCATCTTCTGTAACTGGTGTAAGAGTTACACATAGTTTTAGTTTTTAAATTAAAGGCAAAGAGAAGCAAAGGCACAAGCTGGACCCTTGACCTAGAAAATGTGCAAATATTTCAGGCTTCCTTAGAATTTAGATTCTTTCTGGATTTTTTGTTTATTTGGGTGGGGAATTGGGATGCAGCCAGTGCCATGTTTGTGCACTCTTTACCAGTGAAGGGCAGGAAATTGTTGGCTTGTGAACATGTCTTTAATACATTCTTGTTTTCTAATCTATATAATACACTGCTGGGCACAAAATGGCAGCACATAAAAGCCCATGTGTGCTCCACCCTGTGTCTTAGATGTTTCCCCAGTGTTACCTTAAAACAGTTCCAGCGTTCGTCCAATCAGCCCTTTCTTGACCTTCAAAGAAGATTACCAAGCAATTCCTCTGTTCGTGCCTGTCTCCTGCAAGCAGTGGGTATTGTGCTGACTGTATCTTACTGTTTCAGGGGCAAGCAGTGGGTGTTGTGCTGACTGTATCTTACTGTTTCAGGGGCAGGCAGTGGGTATTGTGCTGACTATCTTACTGTTTCAGGGGCAGGCAGTGGGTGTTGTGCTGACTGTATCTTACTGTTTCAGGGGCAGGCAGTGGGTATTGTGCTGACTATCTTACTGTTTCAGGGGCAGGCAGTGGGTGTTGTGCTGACTGTATCTTACTGTTTCAGGGGCAGACAGTGGGTGTTGTGCTGACTGTATCTTACTGTTTCAGGGGCAGGCAGTGGGTGTTGTGCTGACTATCTTACTGTTTCAGGGGCAGGCAGTGGGTGTTGTGCTGACTGTATCTTACTGTTTCAGGGGTCAGCAGGCAGTGGGTGTTGTGCTGACTATCTTACTGTTTCAGGGGCAGGCAGTGGGTGTTGTGCTGACTGTATCTTACTGTTTCAGGGGTCAGCAGGCAGTGGGTGTTGTGCTGACTGTATCTTACTGTTTCAGCGGTCGGCAGGCAGACAGTGTGTAGAAGTCAGCCAGTCACCACAGAAAGTCTGCAAGCAGCAAATTACTGTGCTTGCTTCTGGTGGAGATGTGGACCGTTGGAGAGACATTGGTGTTACCCAGGGCCTGACTGATGACTCAGACATTGCTGTCTTCCTCATCACATTGTAATGTTATCTCTTCTTTTCTGGTGTATGCCTGTGCCTCTGTGTGTGTGTGTGTGTGTGTGTGTGTGTGTGTGTGTGTGTGTGTGTGTGAATCAGAATCAACTTTGCGTGTGTGTGAGTGTGTGTGTGTTTTGTGTCTATTCAAGTGTTAGTGTGTGCTGAATGGTCTGCCAGTTTGCATGGTAAAAAGTTTAGCATTGCAATTTTCTCAAACAATATAATGTTTTAATATTAAATAT
Organism: Alviniconcha marisindica; assembly: GCA_018857735.1. Taxonomy (NCBI): domain Eukaryota; kingdom Metazoa; phylum Mollusca; class Gastropoda; family Provannidae; genus Alviniconcha; species Alviniconcha marisindica. The sequence continues at coordinate 607,811 of JABMCL010002724.1, read as the reverse complement.
AACTGAATGAGTTTTTGAACCATAAATTATTCTTTTTAAAACTTTTTTTCTTCTTCTTTTTGTCATCGACTACAGTTCCCTCCCCAAAATGCCATGAGCTGGTCAGGACTAGGTTCGTTGTCATGACCTTCATCATCTTCTGTATTGTTTGGGTCAAAGTGCAGGGGAAAAAACAATCAAGTAAGTAACATTGTTGAGGCACTATATTTAGATCTGGAAGACCTTAAACAGAATTAATGAATCTGGAAGAGGAAAAGAAAATTGGGAGGAAAAAAAGAGATAAGAAAGCCCTGCTCCCTTCACAGAGAGACTGTTGGGTGCATCAGTGCTAAACTCCCTTCACAGATAAACTATTCAGTGCATCAGTGCTGAATTCCCTCTGTAGAGAGACTGTTGGGTGCATCTGTGCTAAACTCCCTTCACAGAGAAACTATTCAGTGCATCAGTGCTAAACTCCCTTCACAGATAAACTATTCAGTGCATCAGTGCTGAATTCCCTCTGTAGAGAGACTGTTGGGTGCATCAGTGCTAAACTCCCTTCACAGAGATACTATTGGGTGCACCAGTGGACTGTTCAGTGCATCAGTGCTAAACTCCCTTCACAGAGAAACTATTCAGTGCATCAGTGCTGAATTCCCTCTATAGAGAGACTGTTGGGTGCATCAGTGCTAAACTCCCTTCACAGAGAGACCGTTGGGTACAACGGTGCTAAACTCCCTTCACAGAGAGACTGTTGTGTATATATGAGTGCTGTCTGACACCATCTACATTGTGTTGCAGTTATGAGAAGCACAAGAAAGCTGTGGGCCCAGCAACTGTTTGCAGCGTGTGTCTGACACCTCTGCCTGCACTCTGTGGTGTCTGTAGTGCATCTTTACCTCAAGACAGCAACTCCTTACAGGTGGGTACATATCTGTGTGTGTGTAGTGTGTCATCACCTGACACAGCACCAGCCACTCTCTACAGGTGGGTACACATCTGTAGTGTGTCATCACCTGACACAGCACCAGCCACTCTCTACAGGTGGATACACATCTGTGATGTGTGTCATCACCTGACACAGCACCAGCCACTCTCTACAGGTGGATACACATCTGTGATGTGTGTCATCACCTGACACAGCACCAGCCACTCTCTACAGGTGGGTACACATCTGTATGTGTGTAGTGTGTCATCCACCTGACACAGCAACAGCCACTCTCTACAGGTGGGTACACATCTGTGATGTGTGTAGTGTGTCACCACCTGACACAGCAACAGCCACTCTCTACAGGTGGGTTCACATCTGTGATGTGTGTAGTGTGTCACACCTGACACAGCAACAGCCACTCTCTACAGGTAGGTACACATCTGTGATGTGTGTAGTGTGTCACCACCTGACACAGCAACAGCCACTCTCTACAGGTGGGTCCACATCTGTGATGTGTGTAGTGTGTCACCACCTGACACAGCAACAGCCACTCTCTACAGGTGGGTTCACATCTGTGATGTGTGTAGTGTGTCACCACCTGACACAGCAACAGCCACTCTCTACAGGTGGGTACACATCTGTGATGTGTGTAGTGTGTCATCACCTGACACAGCAACAGCCACTCTCTACAGGTGGGTACACATCTGCTCAGGAAAACCCATACACTCCACCCGTCTCAGAAATGACCCCTGCACTACAACAGAAACTACTTTGAAAGCAGAATTTTGCTGAACCGTTTTCAAAATTGAGGTCTTTTTGAGTATGTTTCCACTTTGGCGGGTTGTTTTTTTTCACTTACGAACAACAAAACCAAATGAAAAACATGGCCTTTCTCTTGTGTTTGTTTCACTGGCATGATCTTTCTTCTGGCTTGTCCTTGATCAGCATGATTTTCTTCCTCTGGTGTCTATTCCACAGACGAAGACTTAACATGACTTTCTGGTGTCTTTCCTCAGGCTAGAAATGCCTTGCCAGCATCAGAGGACGACCTCTCCGCCCACTTTGTCACGCTTCAGTCAGCTGGTCTGGGAGACCACCCCTCTGTGCCTCACGGAGACCACACCCCTGTGTCTCACGGAGACCACCCCGTGTCTGACGGAGACCACCCCCCTGTGTTTGACGGAGACAACCACCCTGTGTCTGACGGAGACCACCCCTACCACCCCCCTGTGTCTGACGGAGACCACCCCTCTGTGTCTGACGGAGACCACCCCTCTGTGTCTGACGGAGACCACCCCCCTGTGTCTCACAGAGATCTTGACAACAGCACTGACAACTGCGGACAAAAATATAGCAGCAGAAAAGACCAGCAAAAGTTGGGTCCAGCCAGTGACCGACGCCAAGGCATCAACAGCGAACACAGACCTGACCAAGGGAGGGTGAGAACCTTTCAGTGCCAGTCGTGTGGAGCCAGCTTCAAACGCCGCTACAGTCTCAAGCAGCACATCGTCAACTGCCACAAAGACACCTGCCCCTTCCTGTGCCAGCTGTGTGGGCAGTCCTGCGCCGACTCCGGACAGCTGCACTCCCACATGCGCGTCCGGCACACCCTGTTCGAGTGCTCGGCGTGTTCGGCCACCTTCACAAACGACGTCAAATTCAAAACTCACGTGCGAACGCAACACCCAGGCGTCAAACCTCACCGCTGTGGGCACTGCGACAAGTCCTACACCTCCCAGCAGTCCTTGGTTTTTCACCTGCGGAAGGTGCACGCCATCACTCCGCCGCAGATGGACGGCATCTTGAGCAGCGACGCCAGCGGACGCTACCGGTGCCAGGCTTGCACGGCCGTTTTCCACAGACAGAGTCTGCTGAAGGTGCACGTGGCCTCTCACGGGCCGCACGGCCGCTTCCGGTGCAACGTGTGCGGCCTGCCCTGCTCGGATTCGGAAGACTGGAACCGGCACGCGTTGACCCACACGCCGTTCCAGTGCCCCGTCTGCAGGACCAGGTTCGCTCACAACACCAAGTACATGGCGCACATGCGCTCGCAGCACCCCGGCGTGAAGGCCCACCGCTGCCCGCACTGTGACGTGGCCTTCGACACGCGCAAGTGGCTGGCCGTGCACCTGCTGAAGCACTCCGGGGAGCGGCCGCACCTGTGCCCCGAGTGCGGAAAGTCCTTCACGGAGGCCCAGGTGCTGCAGCGCCACCGCCTGGCCATGCACCAGGGCGCCAGAGCCTACGCCTGCTCCCAGTGCCCCAAGACGTTCAAGACGTCCAGCGCTCTGGCTTATCATCGCCGCGGTCACGGCGGGCTCAAGCCGTTTCTCTGCGACGAGTGCGGCAAGACATTTCTCTGCCCCAGCGCTTTGTCGACGCACAAGAAAAAGTGCAAGGTCAACGGTGAACCGGACAGCCGAGTCGGCGACCGTGGCAGCCACACTGCAGACGGCAGCAGTGACGCCAGTTCCGGATGGGATCAGCGCCGGTGTGTGTGTCCGGACTGTGGCACAGCTTTCAAGGGGGAGCAGTGGCTGTATCGTCACCGGCTGAACAAACCAGCTGCCTGCAGTAAAAAGTTCTCCTGCCAGTTTTGCCCGCGCGTCTTCAAAGACAACCGAAACTTTGTGCGCCACGTGCGAGTGCACACAGGCGAAAAACCGTTTGCCTGTGGACAGTGTGCGGCCCATTTCACAACTCGCTCCGACCTGTACAGACATTCTCGAACCCATAGCGGTGTCAAACCCTACACCTGCCAGCAGTGTCAGATGCATTTCCGGTTCCGGTGCGATCTGACCACTCACTTACGCACGCACAGCGGGGAAACGCCGTATCAGTGTGCACATTGTCAGTCCGCGTTTATATCGGCCAGTCAGCGCCTGCAACACATGCGCTGCAAGCACAAGGCTGTGGTTAGCGTGAAGGGTGTGAAGAAAAGAGCAAAGGAGAAGCTGACAGCGGTAGACTCCAGTGAAGACCGCGCGATGACCTTTTCTTCTGGCATCAGCAATGTTTGATTTATTGAAATGAGCACTAAGCTCCAATGGCCTAGATATGTCTAAGTGTTCTTCCTATGGCTATGTCTGTCGCGATAAATTTACTGAAAATAAGTATACTGCTGTCAGCCTGAGTTTGAATTTTGTGGTAAGTATGCTGCAGAATGTCTCAGTGTGAATTTTGTGATAAGCTGAGAGTTAGTCTTTGCTGTTCGCTCAGACCGGAAGTCCAGTAGCTTGGACGTATGCCATTGTAGGCTGGAGGATTGCCACAGGGCCGTAGACCTTCTTCCTCACACTGTGTCAGCAGGCCACGTTTCTGCTCTCAGATTCTGCTGGGTCTGACGGTCCTGCAGGCAGTGTTCCACCGCCACAGCATACAGACCATGTTCTGCCCGCAGAAGATATTCTAGTGCAAGCTTCTGCCGGCGCTTGGAAGGGGGGAGGGGGGGGGGGGGGGGGGGGTCCATAATAATAATAAAGGAAGGAAACTGGCTTTATGCCCAGTCAACCATGGCGGTTATATCAGGGCAAAACACTTCTTCTTTTTATCAGAACATCATATCTACGGCAGAATGAGGTATGAAATGAAAAAGTCAGCAACAACGTTTTTTTGAGCTGTGACACTTGGGTATGCCCACAAAGTATCGTGTATAAAACAGGACATGAACTTGCTGATCCTACTTGGGGAAAACGAGGTCCCCTGACGATGACCGTTGCACCTTTTCTGATAAAAGAACACAATAAAAGCTTAGCATATGTGTTAAAACGAGCACATTGTCAATTTAAAACAGCGGTAACAAGTAGCAAAGTAAAAACAGACCCAAAAGGTAATTACAAAAATTGTCGCTTTCCGAAAATAGTGATCTGGACGAATCCGGGGCAGAGCTTTTTTCCAATAAATACAGGTGAACGGGCCGGTAGTCAGAAGCCAGAAAAAGAAACGAGCAAAAGGGTGGAGCAGAGATATACTACAGCAAGTGCAGTGTAGTTTACAGGTGGAGCAGCTTGGTTAAGACACCCGGCTCGCCACGCCATTTCCGTTTCCGGTTAATGAGGCTGTGTGTACATGTATTTGTGCATGGGTCACTTTACTGACAAACTGCAAAAGCTTTAAAGGAAAAGTCCAAGGTTTTTAAGTATGCAAAATGACCATCGAAATGATTGACAAATGAGTCACTAGTTTGAGATTTAATGAAATAAAAAATAAAAATAAATGTTTATGTTGGTTTTTAATCGATTTTATTTTCTGTAGGCTGGCCGAGACTGCTGTCTCGGGTTCTCCATCAGTCACGTGACTTTCTCGAAAGTCGACGTCAGTCTGGGGAGTCAGTGCGGTTTCCATCTTAGATTGTTCAGTGAATGTGTATGCGTGTGGTCGACAAAAAGCTCTAACCATGCCGGCCTACTGTATTGCAGAAAACTGTAACAACTCACAAGCAACCCAAAGCATAATAACTATGCACGAGTTCCCGCGGAATCGACCCGCTCTGAGGCGAAAATGGGTCAAATTTGTACAATTCAAACGTGCTGACTTGTTGATGCTGCGCCTCAGTCACGCCCATTTGTGTAGCGAGCACTTCGTTGAGTGCGATTTCATAAACTTTATGGCAGAATACGAAATGGGATTTGCTTCAAAGCGGAATTTGTAGAGCTGTCCACAGGTAACCGACTTGGAAAAAAATCCAGTTCGAATCTCCAAGAATGAAGCTGATGAGCAGCAAGCGCACAGCATGATACCAAAAACTGAGAGATACACTGATACCCTGAAACAAGCGTTAACAAGGCAGTGACAAACAGTCTAACACGAATGCCTACGGCAGAAAAGGCCATGAAAGAGAGAGACTGTACACAAATGCCTGTGGCAAAGAAAGAAAGAACAGACCACAAATGCCTGTGGCAAAGAAAGAAAGACCAAACCACAGATGCTGGTGGCAAACGAAAAATGACTGCCCTAATCAAGCAAGCAAACAGCTGACACCAAATAAAAGAAACAAAACAGCTGAAACCACATCAAAGCCCCAAATGGTTGCCTACCTGCACGCATAAGGTGGAAAAAACACACACAAAAACACCACCAAATCACAACAGTCTAATATAGGCTACTGTCTGCAACAAAGGAGTGGACGACTACGGTCATAAGAGCACAGAGCACAAATAACTGTGCCATCGACAAACAGATGGAAAGCCAAACTAACCATAACTAACTCTAACACCTCACTAACCCGGCTTCCATCTAGCAAAACAAAGGCTGTAGACTGATAAAGCAAAACGCTAATCAGGACTACCGATGACAAAGCATCGGGATGTAAACAAATGCAGACGACAAGAGAAATGCAAAATGTCTGCCCTAGTCAGGCAAGCTAACAAGCGGGTACGAAATGGCCAATAAGCCAAAGATATAAAAAATAAAAACAAATGGGGAAAAAGAAGGGGAAAAAAGAGAGAAAAACAACAACAACACTTTCGGAAAAGAAAGAGGAAGCAAGTAATGTCAGCGAGCAAAGGGACAAAGGCTGGATACACGTAATCCGTGTACACGATACAACCCACTTAGCAGTGACAACAACACGGCAGGGCAACAGACGCTGACGAACTACCCCACACAAAGAAAGAATGAGCGGTCTCGTTAAATATCGAGACTACCCCTCTCACTCGTACATCGTAAATGAACGATATATCTCGAGAAACAAAAGGGCAAGCCAAGAGAAAAAACAGTGAATGGCAAGAACCGGTAACTAGCCCAACCCCAAACCCTAACCCAGGGAGGCCATGAAATCGCTAGTCTATTGAACCAAACTTTTTCATTTTTACATATGCAAACAAGGATAAATTGGGAAAATAAAATAAAACGCCCAATAAAAGGCAGGCTCCCGGATGAGGTCCAGCCTGTTGTGAAAGCTAGAGTAAATAGAACGAAAAAGACTGAAACGCCCCGCACCTAACAAGGCTCGAGAAAGATGAAATAACAAGGAGGAAATAAACAAAGGCCCAACTACCGACAATGGCGTCGGAGCCTCATCCTTGGAGATTAGAACTGGATTTTTTTTAAAGTCGGCTACCCTGTGGTTACTAGCCATTTTGCAGCGACTCCCCAGAGTGACGTAGTGCGCATATGTGCACATGATTTTCAGCGTCATGGCGACGTTTTCGGTACGACAGAAAATGCCTGTTTTCGTGCCCTAATCAGGCAAGCAAATAGCTGACACCAAATAAAAGAAACAAAACAGCTGAAACCACCCCAAAACCCCAAATGGTTGCCTACCTGCAAGCATAAGGTGGAAAAAAAACACACACAAAAACACCACCATTCTGCTTTGAAACAAATCCCATTTCGTATTTCGTATAACCCTCAGATCACAATTTCACCTACATCATTGTTCTCAGCGAACTTTAACGGAAATCGTGTCAAAAATCACCCCCAACCTTGGACTTGTCCTTTAAAGTGGCACGTGAATTCTGTGCTGTGTTTTCAGCCTCCTCGTTAACAGTTCTTGTTAGGTGGAGAGGGGTAGGCCCGACTTGTTTTCATTCTCTTCGTTATTGCCTCTTTATGCGGTTAGGCTTTTTTATTGCCCTTTATTCCCGAGTCCCACTGAGCTTGTTGTAGTTTGGCACTCCCCAGCTGAACACTGGGGGTTACCCAGTACACGCAGTTGCACATCGATAAATACATTCCATAGGGGGAGAGGGCTGTTCAGTTCAGTGTAATGTTGCTTTACGTCCGAAGAGACCGTATGGACTCTTAGGGTAGGGAGGCCCTGGACGGCCACCTCCACTTTCACACAGCTCCTGCACAATGTTGCTTTACGTCCACAAAAACCGTATGGACCCTTGGGGACAGGAGGCCCAGGACGGCCACCTCCACTTTCACACGGCTCCTGAATTCGAGAGGATTGCGTGTACGACTGTTTTTTGGTTGATGTTGTTTTTATCACCCCGCTACACGTGCAGCCACACGCCGTGTTGGCAGGATGTTTCCGTTTGTGGAGGGTGGATGCTGTGATGTAAGGGGCTTATATTGCCATGAAGGAAGGAAGTCCCCACATAACTATGCAGCGCATAAAAAAACATTTCATTGTAGTCTCGGTGTTCCTGCTGGTGTCGGACTTTTGCGACACTGCCCCAGCCAAGGCGGCCTGTTGAGTTTGACCGTTGACAATTGTTATGGGACAACTTGGTGTAGGAACTGGTTTTGTGGATTGACACGAGAAAGGGTCTATATTTAAATTATGAGAAGAATTGTTTAGTGTGCATTTGCTTGTGATAGAGTTTGATCGTTCTGACGTGACCCTGTGCGGCTGACGGACGTTGAAATCCAGTTAGTGACTAACCATCGGGGTTGCGGTGTTGCAATGCAGCTACAGTTACTTGATGACTGTGATCGTGTTGCAGTGCAGCTACAGTTACTTGATGACTGTGGTCGTGGGGCAGTCAGCGGAGGGGCACGAGTCTCTGGAGTTCAACAGACTGCCGCGTTCACAGTGGAAGTGAAGGTGAATCAGACATGGCTGAGTGTTGCTTTGCGTCCACAGAAACATTAGGCTTATCAGGGACGGGAGCCCAGGACGACCACCTCGACTTTCACACAGCTCCTGAGCTCTGAATCAGACATGCCTTAAACTGTTCCCTTTATGCCCCTGGCCACTCAGTCAGTTAATCAGTCAGTCAGTCAGGGTAGTATGCCTTTTTCTGTCAGTCATGATAAGCTGAATAATCATAACAACAATAATTAAGAATCGTCGCCATCGTGATAATAATCATTACAACAACAACAAAAAGACAGAAAAAAAAGACGGTGTTGCACTCAGTGAAAACAATTCAGTCAAAGCACACAGATGAAAGAAAAAAAATGATAACGACACACTATACCACACACACACACACACACACACACACACACACACACACACACACACACACACACCCGCGAGCGCGCGCGCGCGCGCGACCTGTACAGCACACAGACACGCACGCACGCATACACACACACACGCGCGCACTCGCACGCACGCACGCACGCACGCACACAAGCACGCACGCACACACACACACACACACACACACACACACACACACACACACACACACACACACACACACACACACATTGTGCTTAAGTGTTATACGAACCCGTCCGATAAGCCATCTGAGAGATAATGCGAAAGCTCAGTTTTTAATATACACTTGCGGTTCAAGTTTCCATCCATGCCCTGAAGTCGCAGATCGGTGTAAAAGGAAACAAGTCCCTTTGGAGAAATGGTCCTCCGGATAATGCGTCACTATGACGTCTTGTCCTCAGTGGGACGTTGTTTCCTTAATATGACCGAACCAGTTTTGCTTTCAAGAGATATGGCTGAACCAGTTTTGTTTGGAATATGACAACCACTTTCCCTTGGGATATGACTGAACCACTTTCCCTTGGGATATGACCGAACCACTTTTCCTTGGGATATGACTGAACCCCTTTCCCCTGGGATATGACCGAACCACTTTTCCTTCGGATATGACTGAACCACTTTCCATTGGGATATGACTGAACCACTTTCCGTTGGGATATGACTGAACCACTTTCTCTTGGGATATGACCGAACCATCTTTCCTTGGGATATGACTGAATCCCTTTTCTAGCGAAATACTGAAAGTCCTACAATAGTTCATATATTGAAGACATGTGATATACGCTCCTATTTTTTTATTTTTTTAAAACCAGTATAAGAATAATGAATATAAAAATTCTTATAAAGCGTTATTGTCTAACCAGAGTTAAGCTCACAATGCTGTACAAACAATAGTGAGCGAAAAACATTTACATGCAGATCAACAAACCAGAACCATCAAGTAAAAGATTCTGCCGTAAAGACATCAATTACTGAGTAACCAGTAAGTATATTATATAAAGTTTACACATAATAGAAACAATGTCCAGGTACAAACATGCTCGTCGACACCATCACGTGCACACACTCCCCGCCCCTGTTCCTCCTGCCTCTCCACGACCACTAACACCACACACACTCCCCGCCCCTGTTCCTCCTGCCTCTCCACGACCACTAACACCACACACACTCCCCGCCCCTGTTCCTCCTGCCTCTCCACGACCACTAACACCACACACACTCCCCGCCCCTGTTCCTCCTGCCTCTCCACGACCACTAACACCACACACACTCCCCGCCCCTGTTCCTCCTGCCTCTCCACGACCACTAACACCACACACACTCCCCGCCCCTGTTCCTCCTGCCTCTCCACGACCACTAACACCACACACACACACACACACAAGCACGCATCTCGCGCACTATTCAGTCTTCCTACGTGCACTATGGTTTAGATACTCATTGCATTCAAAGAAGCACATGGAAATCTATCAACCGCCGGCTATTCCAGTCAAAAAACAGACTCTCTCTCTCTCTCTCTCTCTCTCTCTTCTCTCTCTCTCTCTCTCTCTCTCTCTCTCTCCAGCTGCTTCCTTCCACTCTCAACCAAACACACCTAACACCAACAACACAGACATATCACCTATTATTAGAAATATACTCAGTTCTATGGGAAATAAAACTTTGGCGAACAGTAAGGTTTTTGAGGTGGGATTCGATTTCAGACAATGTTGGCAAAGCTTCTGAGAGTGGCAGGCAATGAGTTTCAAAGAGATAGCCCCAGGACAACTGAAAGAACTTCGTCTCGAAACTGTTCAGGTTTCGCTTTGAATTTTGAGAAGCTTCTCGCTTGAAGTTTGGAGAGAGCGAGTCGGTAAGTGCTGAGAGGTGAAGAAAAATACGATGGTAAAACCTCTTCAAAATGGCGGCAGACAACGCGATCTTCTAGGGGCAGCGAGGTTCTGCAGGTAGCCAGTGAAGTTCCTTGAGATGTTACGTGATCTCATTTCTGCTCTGTCTGTCTGTCTGTCTCTCTGTCTCTGTCTCTGTCTCTGTCTCTCTCTCTCTCTCTCTCTCTCTCTCTCTCTCTCTCTCTCTCTCTCTCTCTCTCTCTCTCTTTTTCAGTTCTCACGGAGAAAAAGCCACAAAACCCATCGGGCAGGTCGTTCCGGGGGATGTCCGACGGGAGGTGCTGACTTGCCCAACACTTCGCTGGACACAGCCGAGAGCTGCCTGCAGGAAGAACTGGAATCGGTCTTCTCACCGTGAATGGCCTGGACGTGACTGTGCGGGCCGTCTGAACACACGCCTTCACAGCAGCCCGCTCCTTGGCGTGGATTTCCGGCCTGTGGACCACGGTCCGTGAGAGGGGTCTCACTCCATCGTCGCGCCGCCAGTCTCCATCACCGTCGAGCCTCTCAGAGGCCACTGAGATCTCTGTTATCGGAAGGGGAAGGGGGGGGGGGGGGGGGAGGGGGGCTTATTTTTCTCGCAGACGCGACGATATGCCACAGTGGGACGTTTTTTTTGTTTTGTTGTTGTTGGTTTTGTTATTGTTTTTGGTGGTGTTTTTGCTTTTTTTTTTTTTTTTACAGATACAAATGTGTTCCAGATGTGTTCCAGATGTGTTCCAGATGTCCGCATTACAGCGACAGCACTGACGTACGGTCTGAGCTGGCTCAGTGTAAAAACCCAAAATACCTGGCTTGCATTGAGCCGTTCGTTCGTTCAGTGTTGCCAGGTGCACAGAGACCGTACGGACTATTAGGGACGGGGAGCCCAGGACGTTCACCTCGACTTTCTCACAGCTCTTGAGCTCTGAAAACTTAGCCGGTTTGGCCAGACGGCTGGCATTGTAGGCTAGTCGGGCCGGTTTGGCCAGACGCCGGCTGGCCTTGTAGGCTAGGCGGGCCGGTTTGGCCACACCGTTGGTTGGCATTGTAGGCTAGGTGGGCCGGTTTGGCCAGACGGCTGGCCTTGTAGGTTAGGTGGGCCGGTTTGGCCAGATGGCTGACATTGTAGGCTAGGTGGGCCGATTTGGCCAGATGGCTGGCCTTGGAGACTAGGTGTGCCGGGTATTCTCACAGTAACTTGATAAGTTTAGTTTTTTGTTTGTCTCGGTAACCCTTTTTTTCTTCTTCTTTTAAAGATGTACAACCATGCGCGCGTACAGTACACACACACACACACACACACACACCACACTCTCTCTCTCTATGTCTCTGTCTGTCTGTCTCTCTGTCTCTCTCTCTCTCTCTCTCTCTCTCTCTCTCTCTCTCTCTCTCTCTCTCTCTCTCTCTCTCCTCTCTCTCTCTGTAACACTGTCAGTCATAGTCGATGACCACGCCGTACTGCAAGTCTCGACGTTCCTATGGTGTTCCACAGGGCTCAGTCAGTGTTGAGTCCAGTCCTCTTCGTCCTCTACCCAAAACCTCTTTCTGACTTGATTCAGTGAGTTTGAACCCGTCCTTTGCGGCAGGCGACACTGACTCAGTTTCAAGACTCCGTCCCTCCACAGAACATTCAGTTGGCTTCAATATTTTCAGTCTATGGAATCCTATGGAATCAGCTTCAAGACTCCGTCCCTCCACAGAACATTCAGCTGGCTTCAGTATCTTCTATGGAATCCTATGGAATCAGCTTCAAGACTCCGTCCCTCCACAGAACATTCAGCTGGCTTCAATATCTCAGTTCAGTCTATGGAATCCTGTTTCTAAGTCATCCAGACCTGGATCTTGGAAACTAAACTGAAACTAAACAGTGACGAAACAGAGGCTCCCGTCATCTGCACTCACCTAGTCATTTCCAGCCTCTAAACCCGTAGTGTATGTGGCAGTGAAACTTCGTCAGGCAGTTCGTCTTCTGACAGAACTCTTGGATTTCTCTCTTTTCCTTGTGCTACTCGGCCTGCGCTCTGGAATCCCCCGCCTCATTCATGAAATCGGACACATTCGGTCAACCACGCCTGACCGTGCACAGAGAGATCTGCACCAAGCAACGAGGGGTCGTGAAGACTGTGAGAGCAGCGAGGAAACTTCACTTCAGTGCCAGGATTGAGAACTGTTCAAACACCAAGCAGCTCTTTTCAGTATCCAATGGGCTTCTCGGCAAGTCAAAGACCACTCCACTCCCGTCTGACATACCACGTTCTGCACCCCAGGACAGATTTTGCATGTTTTTCTCTAAAAAAAAAAAAATCCAGAACATCCGACAAGACCTTGACGCTCACCCTTCTGAACTAGCAAAATTATCTCTCTATGATGGTCCTAAACTCTGTCTTTTCAAGCCTGTCACAGAAGGAGAGATTCGTAAACTCGTTGTTGAATCGCCTACCAAAACCTGCATGTTAGACCCCACCCCTACTTCTCTCACTAAAGAATGCCTTTCCGATCTGCTGCCTCTTATCACAAGAATAGTAAACAGCTCTCTCTGTTCTGGAGTCGTCCCACCTCAGTTCAAACAGGCCGTAGTAACCCCTCTGTTAAAGAAACCTGGACTGGATCAGAATGACTTGAAGAATTTTCGACCCGTGTCAAATCTGCCCTTCATCTCCAAAATCCTAGAAAAGGTAGTTTTAACACAACTGCAGAAACATCTGTCAGAAAACGATCTGCTTGAAATCAGGCAGTCTGCATACAGAAAGAACCACAGTACAGAGACAGCTCTACTTAGCGTTGTTGATGGTCTTCTCAGAAATGCCGATGACAGACTGGTCTCAGTGCTGGCTTTGCTAGACCTCAGTGCAGCATTTGACACGCTGGACCATCCCATGCTGTTGCAGAGGCTTGAGACTACATTTGGCATTTCTGGCACTGTGCTTCACTGGTTTGCGTCCCATTTAGAGGGCCGTGAACAGTCTGTGAAGGTTGACAACGTCTTGTCCTCTCCCAGCCCCCCTCAGTTCGGGGTTCCACAGGGTTCGGTCCTTGGCCCAATCCTGTTCACATTGTACTCTCAGCCCCTCTCTGACTTGATATGTCGCCACGAATGTGATTATCACAAATAGGCTGATGATACGCAGTTGTCAAAGGGGGCTCCTCCCGATCAATTTCAGTCTCTTCTCTGTGATATCCAGACCTGTATTGAAAGTCTTGTAGGCTGGATGTACAGCAACAAGCTCAAACTAAATGCAGAAAAGACCGAAGTTCTTCCCGTTGCATCTACCTCCCGCCTTAGTTCGGTTGGCAGAGATAGCGTAGACATAGGTGGCAAGCGCATACCATTCAGATCTTCAGTTAGGAACCTAGGAGTTCATCTCGATCAGACACTGTCTATGCAGCAACACATCAGCAGTGTATGCCGTGCAGCATACCTAGAACTTAGAAGAACAGCTTCAATCCGACCATACTTGACTCAGAGTGCAACTACCCAACTCGTTTCATCTGCCATAACATCCCGGCTTGACTACTGCAATTCCATCCTTGCAGGATTACCCTTGACGCAGATTCCATGCTTACAGAGTCCAAAACAACGCTGCAAAACTTGTTCTTAGAAAGTCCAAACACGATCATGTGACACCACTCCTGAAAGAACTACACTGGCTTCCGATTAAATTCCGACCACAGTACAAGATAGCCACCTTTGTCTACCGCTTTTTTGACGGCTCTCTACCGGGTTATCTTTCTCAGACTCTCTGTGCATATGAACCAACCCGAAACCTTCGCTCATCGTGTGAGAAGCTCCTCAAAGTCCTAAAGCGCAACACCAAAACTTTCGGAGAGCGTTCCTTCAGCTTTCTTGCACCTTCTGTCTGGAACTCTCTGCCATCCGATCTCAGAAATTCTTCTACCCTTCCACTGTTTAAATCCAGACTCAAAACTCACTTGTTCATGACAGCTTTCTGCCAGTAGGATCTCTGCAGTCTACAGCCCCCGCCTGCACCCCCCCCCCCCCCCCCCCCCCCCCCCCCCCCCCCCCCCCCCCACCCTAACCCCCGCATGAATGTGCTTCCTGGGTGTTTTAGTTGCTTCACGGTCGTTAAGAGAGCGAGAGTGAGAGTGAGAGAGAGTGCAGGGAGCGGGAGAGATGGTGGGTGAGGAGAGAGAGAGAGTATGTGTGCATGTGAGACAAAGAGAGGGGCAGAGAGAGAAGGGGGGGAGGGGGAGGTGCGTGTGTGTGTTGTGTTGTGTTGTGTGTGTGTGTGTGTGTGTGTGTGTGTGTGTGTGTGTGTGTGTGTGTGTGTTTTAGCGTAGTAATGTAACGTCTCTAGTGCGTGAAGGGATCAAAATAATGTCGTCGAGTGATTCTGTGGCCACTGCAACTGAGAACGCTAGCAGGTTAGGTTATATTATACTGAACATGTCTGCGTTAATTACTTGCACGTGGCATCTCATGACTATCAGTATCAGGAAGTGATCCAGCAAACACACACACACACATCCACACACTCGCTCACTCACTCACAGAATCGTTCTATTTTTTCTCGCTCAACTCCCACCTCTCTTTCAACACGAATTCAAGTGGAGAATGAAAGTTCAAAATATTATTGAATCAAAAACATAAGTCACAAGCATGTCATAAGCAGACAAAAGAAGGGGTTAGAAGACACAAAGGTTCGAAAAGCCAATATAGCTAGGTAAACTTTATCTGGTTGTCTCATTCCCTGAGAATTTAACATAAACAACAATTAAGTCAACACAAAATCGTCCGTGCGGGTTACGAAAGTCTGAGCTACAAACCAGTGAAAAGACAGTTCACAACCGGTGTATCATCAAAAACATCGCCTCACTTTATAATTTCTCAGTAAGGTTTTACACTGAATTTATTTATGGAAGAAAACTTTAGGTATCTTCCAAGTCTGTGGATAGTGGAAGATAGAATACACAAGAGAGTTATTTATGGAAAAGTCAAACCAAAGCTAATCGCGGACTATCGCGGAGCTGGCCTTTTGACATGCACAGATGACATAATATTAAACAGAAAAATTGAACCTGTTAATCGCGGATACGCGGAACAGGCCTTTTCTAACCAGTAAAATAAAGGAACTCCATTAGGAGGTTTAGATCAGAATGGAAAAAAATGGAGCCAGGCTGGGATAACGAACCTGACCTCTCAGTCAGAACATCTGTAGCGAAACACAGTTTAAGATTCAACACATCAATCGTGAAATTAAAAAAAGTGTTATAACCCATATATTTGAAACAACTCGTGGCTACCACAAAGCTGGCCCCTGTTATTAATCATTTAAGCGAACGTGAAAAAATGTTGAAACATCAGCGACGCCAGATCTTAGGCAAGATCAAACAAAACAAAACTACAACAATCAAACAACAATAAAACATTAGTCCAAAAACTAGGAAGGTAAAAGATAGACAAACCAACCTATGAATGTGGATTAAGTTGGGTCTAAATCAAAACTCTAGTTGCACGAATGAAAAACTTGGAGACTTAGAGACTGACTGACTTGGAGACGAACTTGGAGTCTGACCTGGAGACTTGGCAAAGTGACTACAAAAGAGGGGACAAGGTCCTTAAATTTAGCGGTAAGGCGTTAGGCTGGTAAGCGGAAGGACCTCGGTTCGATACCGCTTCGGCTGTCCTTTCTCTTCAAAAAGGTTGTGGTTTGTGGACACTGTCTTGTGACTTTGTCTATCACTTCCTACTGAAACATTAAAATGGATCTCATCGCTGCCCATCTTAATGCAGGAATCATTCTGGTGGTGACAGTGTAGCGATAGGTCACAATCTCCCTCTCCCACCACCTCCATGCCCCCCCCCCCCACCCCCCACCCCCTTCTCCCCGTCCCTAATAAGCCTTATGGTTTCTGTGGACGTTAAGCACCATGTTTACTTACTTACTTAAATTTCTGTGAGGGCGAATGGTGCGGGGATGATGATGATGTGAGGTTTCATGTCCTCGGATGTCGGGTTGACATATTAGGGACAAACTGTAATGGTGCGGGGATTAAAATGGAGGGTCTTTTATACCTTCAAAAATGCGGCATCGGTGGCCCAGAATTTGGAATAAAAGAAGAATGCGTAACAGAAAGGGGAAGGCAGCTCTTCCATGCCCGTGCATGAACAGGGAGGCTTGTTGTCTACAGCTCGGCCAACTGACCGGCGCTAACTGGAACCGATCCTTCACACGGGAAAGGAGACTACTGCACCCCACGACCGCACTAAGACCCAGCACCAACGAACTATTGACTGAACTAAAAACATTCTCATCTTTTCAACTTCAAAACTTACAAAGACCATTTCACCAACAGTCTGACTAAAGTTGAACGTATATTTTTAAAAGGGGATCGGTAACCCGATGTACTTTAATAGAAGGGATTTTCTCCACACTAATAATGCTAATTACTTAGAACACAGCTTTATAATTATGTACCTGTTTTAAATTATTGTAACGTCTCTATGTTTGATAACAGTTATTTTATTTTATTTTACAAGTATTTGTTTTATATTAGTGTAATTTATTAAGTATAGTGTATTATGCGATTGCTTGTATATGATATGTCAGTAAATGTAAATGGTATATATGATGTACATGTATGTGATATGTCAGTAAATGTAAATGGTATATATTATGTACATGTATATGATATGTCAGTAAATGTAAATGGTATATATATGTACATGTATTGATATGTCAGTAAATGTAAATAGGTATATATCATGTACATGTATGTGATATGTCAGTAAATGTAAATGTGGTATATTATGTACATGTATGTGATATGTCAGTAAATGTAAAATGGTATATATTATGTACATGTATGTGATATGTCAGTAAATGTAATGGTATATATTATGTACATGTATGTGATATGTCAGTAAATGTAAGTGGTATATATTATGTACATGTATATGATATGTCAGTAAATGTAAATGGTATATATTATGTACATGTATATGATATGTCAGTAAATGTAAATGGTATATATTATGTACATGTATGTGATATGTTAGTAAATGTAAATGGTATATATTATGTCCATGTATGTGATATGTCAGTAAATGTAAATGGTATATATTATGTACATGTATGTGATATGTCAGTAAATGTAAATGGTATATATTATGTACATGTATGTGATATGTTAGTAAATGTAAATGGTATATATTATGTACATGTATATGATATGTCAGTAAATGTAAATGGTATATATATGTACATGTATGTCAGTAAATGTAAATGGTATATATTATGTACATGTATGTGATATGTCAGTAAATGTAAATGGTATATATTATGTACATGTATGTGAACAAGCGCATTGAGCTCGCTCAGCGGGGAACAGCGCTATAGAAAATGTATGTATTATATCGGACACATTCAGTCAACCACTGCATTTAAAAACTGCTCTGAAGACCCATGAGTCTACGGCAAATCTACTACTGCTAGCAAATACACTCTTCCCCAACCTCTCACCCTCGACTGATTTCCGGCAACTGAGTTTCTCAAATTATTTTAGGAGACTGATGTACTGCGTGTGTGTGTGTGTGTGTGTGTGTGTGTGTGTGTGTGTGTGTGTGTGTGTGTGTGTGTGTGTGTGTGTGTGTGTGTGTGTGTGTGTGTGTGTGTGTGTGTGTGTTAGTGTGTGTTAGTGTGTTAGTGTGTGTGCGTGACTTAGAGACTTGTGCGGCGTTGACAGTGTCAGGGTGCGCGGCGTGTGTAAGGGTAGGCAAGTTTCACTGACTGAGTTGCCGGTTTAGCTTCTCTGCGATTTGTGCCACCGAATTGCTTCGGCTGTGTAGTCATTGTCAGTAGCGTCACTTCGCTTGGGTCCGTCACTGAGTCAGTGTCTCCGCAACGCGTATCGTCATGCTGCCGGGTTATGATGCATGTATGTATATAAAAGTGTATGCCCCTGGCGGGTTCGTGGGGAAAACATGAGGCGAAGAAGGGGGAACCGTGGCTGTTTATTTCAAGGTTGTAGTACTAGTAGCACTGGCAGACAGGTGTAGCCCAGTCCAGAAAGAAAAGGAAATATAAAAACTTGCTAACAGGAATTATATCAGCATTATAAAATAGCAGGAATACTAACTTCTTAGAAAACCATCCAGACAAACACTGGGAACAGAAAAATCTATAAACAGGTAAATGCTAAAAACAATCCTGGTCAATACCCGCAGCACTCTTAGCGTTACAGAGAGTGATGTTGACCATAGCATATTCCAAAATATGACAGCAGGCAAAAAGTCACAAAACTTACTTCACGGCTGCATGATTATAACACTTTAACAGCTAAGGAAATTAAATGACAAAATTATAAAATAAATACATAGAACAGAATAAGCGAAAGAGTCATGAAATGAAACATGTCAAATACCATAGGGAAAATATCAGTATTACATTAAGAAAAATGTATAGATTCACATACCTTTTAAATTTGACAAAGGCTCCTTCTTCAGTCTTCCAGATAAATAACTTCTGTAATTGCCCACTAAACCTGTTGCTAGATCATATATATAGTGAGCTGTGAGCTCAGAAATTCTAGAGCCCACTAACATGAAACGCATGCTTTTCTCTTGTCGCACTTGCAACAAGAAAACAAACTCTGAACTTGTTAAAAATCCTATACTATACATGGGACAGAACTCTGTCACCATAACTTTGTAAGAGACCAAACATAATTTCTACCTTAATATGACTAGGCTCATTTACTCCTTTTTAAGACAATATTCATCATTAATTACTGCACTAATAATCAAAAACTACATCCAAATTCTAATGAGAAAATCCAATAAAATAGCATATTAAATATAGTTAATAATCAAGACTCTATTCTTGACTAAACATAATTAAATTGATACTAAGCCTACGAATGTCCAAAGACATGAATTTCATAGTTCAGGAGCTGTGTGAGAGTCGAGGTGGCCGTCCTGGGCTGTCCGTCCTAACGAGCCTTCTGGTTTCCGTGGACGTCGTAAAGCTATATTGAACCATGCTTCGGCATTGGTCTCAGCTTGTCCCTAATATGTCAGCTGATATCTGAGGACATTAAGCAACACTACCTACCTACCTACCTAAGACATGAAGCTCCACATCATCTTCATCATCTAAGCATCACATAGTTCAGGAGCTGTGTGAGAGTCGAGGTGGACGTCCTGGGCTGTCCGGCGTCCTAACGAACCTTCTGGTTTCCGTAGACGTGGAGTAAAGAATTACTGAACCGTGCTTCGGCAACTCAGTGACATCTGAGGACACTGATTAAGCAACGCTTCACCACCATCTGAGCATCATCATCATAGTTCAGGAGCTGTGTGAGAGTCGAGGTGGCCGTCCTGGGCAGTCCGTCCTAACGAACCTTCTGGTTTCCGTGGACGAAAAGATTTATTGCACCGTGCTTCGGCATTGGTCACAACTGACTTGTCCCTAATATGTCAACTGACATCTGAGGACATTAAGCATCACTTCATCATCATCTAAGCATCATCATAGTTCAAGAGCTGTGTGAGAGTCGAGGTGGCCGTCCTAACGAGCCTTCTGGTTTCGGTGGACGTAAAGCTATATTGAACCATGTTTCGGCATTGGTCACAGCTTGTCCCGTAACTATGTCAGCCGACATCAGTCTGAGGACATTAAGCATCACTTCATCATCATCATCTAAACATGTTTACCTAAAGTCAATATCAGATATAATTCTCACAATCTGTGACAAAACAAACATCACACACCCAAAATACCACTCTGCCACAGTCATATGAATGTTAGTGTATAGTGCGCCGCGGAGCTGTTTCTGCTTAAGGTGCGCGGCGGTTTATAAACTTGCTCATTATCAGTATTATTATTTATGCCCCCCTCCCCTCACCCCCCCCCCCCCCAACCCCGCGGAGCTGTTTCTGCTTAAGGTGCGCGGTTTGTTCATTATCAGTATTATTATTATTATGGCCCCCCCCACCCCTCCCCCGACTCCACCCCGCCACCCTCCCCCCCACCCGGCTTCCTCAGTCACGCAGGGCCCTAACCAGTTGAACCGGCCGCCATGGCCACGCCCAGGCCGTTTCAACACTCGGCGCCGGCTCGGCCGCAGTCAGATCGGCTGTAACAGTTACCCACTCTGCCCCGACTCCCCTCTCCGAAATAAAGTCAGTGGGACACGCACGCACTGACACGACACGGGCAGTGCTGCCACAGGCTATCAGCCGTATTATTTTGAGCAGCCCGATCACAGCCACTAGTCAGTGACTGAGACTACACTGACTGGCAACTGTGACACTACGTTTTTGTTCCGTCATCCGCAGTGAGCTAGATCACATAAATACACCGAGTCGTAAGTAAGTAAGTAAACATGGTGCTTAACGTCCACAGAAACCATGAGGCTTATTAGGGACGGGAAGAAGGGATGGAGGGGGGGGGGGGGGGGGGGGGAGGTGGGGGAGGGGGGAATTATATCCCTATCGCTACACTGTCACCACCAGAATGATTCCAGCATTAAGGTGGGCAGCGATGAGAGCCATTTTAATGTTTCATAATTGTGAGGGACAGAGTCACAAGACAGACGGGGGGAGGGGGTAATTACTATTCGGCACTGGCTCAGTGATACTTTTTTTCTCTCTCCCCCTAGTGAGGAATTAGGTACACTTTCTTACAAAAAGAAAAAAAGAAAAAAAGTAAGTAAATAAACAACCAGATGTAGCTAAAGAAGTATATGAAACAACATCAACTTCTCAGTATTCTTTCAGCTGCCGGCGTATCGCACAGTACTAGTGATCAACTATATTCTCATGTAAGTCTTACACATTTACACTGATTTAGTGCATGCTGGGTTCTTTTTTTGTTCCCTTAGCCGTATAAATCCACCCAACTCCGATGTGGACTACAGGTTTTTTTACATCCGTATGTAATCGAGTTGTATGAGCTGTAACCATTGCAAGCGTACGCCGCAGTTGCCCCATATTGTACTGTACGTGGTATGATATTATTGGAAGGCTTTTATCCGCCACACAGGGGACCGATTTCAGCCAAGCTGTGAGGCTTACAAGCATTGACTGCGGAACTGCAATCAAGTCAACATGGCAGCGAGTGGGGTGCTTCCCACGTATCAACGCTATGTTAACGGTGTTCCTGTGCCATCTTCGCGGAAAACCC
The DNA here is from genome assembly GCA_018857735.1 of Alviniconcha marisindica. Taxonomy (NCBI): domain Eukaryota; kingdom Metazoa; phylum Mollusca; class Gastropoda; family Provannidae; genus Alviniconcha; species Alviniconcha marisindica. The sequence continues at coordinate 585,986 of JABMCL010002724.1, read as the reverse complement.
TCCGTTTGAGGGAAAAATACATTATTTTTTTGGTCTTCGCAACTTTTGGAATAGTGTGTTTTGGTGCATTCTTCTTTCTGCCAAATTTACAAGATAGAGTGACGATGGTTGAAGTCAGAAAACGATTTCGCGATGCCGGGGAAGGTCTGTTTTTGCCACAACAAGAAGGTGCTAGAAGTGCTGTTCTTCGGCACGACGATATAGTGGATCCTCACAAAATTGACGATAAAATAAGGTTACAGATGAACATAGAAAAAGATTGGGAAAACGCGAAAGTAAAAGAAGAACTTGAGAAACAAGGAATTAAAGAGCGAGAAGCCAAGCAGATAAAAGACAACATTCAAGAAGACAAGGACAAAATCCTTCAGAAACAAAAAGAGGAGAAAGAGAAAAAGAAGGCGGAAGAGCGGGAGAAGGCGTTACAAGTTGACAAAGATCATGCAGGTCATCCTGGTGCACAAGGAGGAGAACCGTCGGAAGCATCAGTCAGAGAAAAGAGGGACAAAATCAAAGAGGTAAGATTCTATGAAGTGTGATCAATACATTTCATCCCAACATGTCATGTGGCTGACATGTATTTTGTAAGTTAAAATGTTACAAGATGAAACGCAAATGGTTAACAAATTGAGGGTCAGTATTGTTACAAGTTACATGATGTATACATGATACAAGTAACATTCTTACAATGACACATTTTACATACATGCATACATCATGTATAATATTTTTACTAATACTATTACTTTGTATTAGTCAAAAATTATACACCATGTATGCATGTAATAGCACATAATTGCTAAAATAGTGATGCTGATTCAATGATATTGATACACTGATACTAGTGATAGCTATTAAATAGAAGTCAATTATTTCACCACTTCAGGCAGTGAAATAAGATTAAGCTGAACACACAAGAAAACCAGTTACACTTACAGTAAAGCAATATATATATAATGGTTCTTATTATGGATCTTCCAGGACACCCTTCTTGAGGTTCTTCTTTCAAACTTTGGTTTGTAATGTGCACACCCATTTATGAGCAAAAGTTTGAGCCACATTTTACACTGCACACATGGGGGGGGGGGGGGGGGGGGGGGGGCAAATTCCTGCTACTTCTGCGTCAATACTTGGCAATCACTGAATCAGTGTGGTGTGTCAAAATCTCAAATGTGACCATGTGAGCTTTTGTTTTACATAATTCTGAAAGCTGAACCCATGTTTACACAAAACACTGCAGGCAGACCTGTATGAACTGAGACAGGTTTTCAAGCATGGTGAGTGTGGGCAAGTCTCTTTCATCTTTGCCTTTGGTAAATTATGCTTGCTGATCATTGCAGAAGAAACTGACTGAATGAAATGTATTGGTCCATGTGCCCACAAGACATTTTGACATGGTGTATGCTGTGCACCCATTGACAGAAATAAAAAGTGTGTCAAAACTCCCCTGGTTCAGTCAATGTAGCAAGTGCTTGGTTGCAATGGTCATGCAGTTCATTTTCAGGCTGAGAGTGAGTTATTTCTCACATCATGCACACAAGTTGCAAGTGCTAACATTAGTAACAGTGACAGCACATGCAAGATCATCATCTCAAACATCTGGTCTGGCCCATGCCAAAGTTGAAATGTTTTGGTAATCAACATTGCTGTCTAATGTCACATTGTCACTCTGTCAGTGTCAGTACTGTCACTGAGAGAAAGAGAGGGATTCAGCTGAAAATGAAACACATTCTGTGAAACATCTATCTGGATTTTTTGGGCATACAATAAATGTGTAGGATGGGGTTTGATCAGTTGCATAAAATGTGCAGTTTTCATGGTTTGCATTAACCAGTAATTTCTGGTATTTTCCTATTTAAGATCAGCATATTATATGCCAGGGACAAATTCAGTGACTATTAAGTATTATTAGGGTGAAAAATGCCATTTAGCCATTTACAGGGTTTGCATCAACAGTAATTTCCAATATTTTATCAGTTAAAATCAGCATATATATATATATATATATATATATATATATATATATATATATATATATATATATATATAATCCCAGAAAAATAATCAGCAATCTGTTATTTTGTTTGACCAGTTCTAAAAACAAAAACAAAAAAACAAAAAAACGCAGCACAGTGAGACTGAGAGAGTGCATCTGATTGTGAAGTGTGTGTGTGTGTGTGTTCTAGACAGGGAAGGGGGCTGTGTGTTTGCTTGTACAGCTCTAGTTATAAATACTATTAGTTACTAAGTACTAGTAGTAGTACTTATTCTGTAGTAAAACTAGTATGGGCGGCTGTGTATCTGACCAGCTACAGTGATCATGTGACCAGTTTCTGTGAACCACTTTCGAAACCCTATACTGTAGATGTCACACTGGTGTGAAAAATGTTTAGTGTGGTCACTGATTTAATAGAAAAGATAAGACTGCATACTGACATGCTTGTGCTTGTACTAGCACAGTTAACAGCACTTTAGTAATGATAAGCAAGCATGTCTTATTGCTTGAATTGCTTGAAAAACTTGTATTTAACTTACTAGCTGTAAGTTTAAATGTGTCAGTTAAACTTTGCAAGTAAATGTAGACTTATTAATATTATATCAAATATTAACTTGTCTTAAGAACAGCTACTGTGTAGGCCTACACAGTATTTGTAATTATAAATCAGTATGTCATTAAAAATACTTGCGTTAATTCTGTAATGCGAATAGTAAGAATAATTAATAATACAAATTTTAAATTTATACATGTACATACATGTACCTTCAACAAGCTAACCCACCTAGCTTACACTGACACAACACCACATCCTGTTTACTCCCACCCCCCACCAATCCTGGATGTCTCAGAGCATCCCCACCTAGCTTACATTGACCCACCACCACGTCCTGTTTCCCCCCCCCCCCCCCCCAATCCTGGACGTCTCAGAGCATCCCCACCTAGAATAAAACCCAACACATGAGTAGTCCTGAAACAACAGTTGTGGTATCAGTTGATAGAATTGCACAAGTTTGTAAAAGCAGAATCATTTCAAATGTAAACTTGTGATTCATGTGTTCAGTATCACATTATCAATATCAGCCAGTCTCTCCATTGCTCAGACTAGTAAAGTAGTACCAACTGCCATTTCAAAACAGAAATTAATGCTCCGTAACATAACGATAGCCACAGCTGCAGTAGAGGGATAGCTGTAGGATAAATTTAGTCCCAGTGCATATGGCAGTGGTGATGGCTTTTCCCTGCATGCAAGTATTGACTATCGTGGGGGGATGGTTTTGGTAAAATATTCCCCAGGCTTTTAATTTAAAAGTAAAACTGTTTATCTTTTAGTGGGGATCATTTTGTGCACACCAGTTTCACTTTTTTACAGTTTTAGGCCATGCAAGCAATTTACCTTATGGAATCCAGCACTATGCCCACACAAACGTTTGAACTAAAAACCTTTAAAAACAACATGCTGTGACTGTGACAGTGTGAGAATTCTGAGTTTCATTATTTCTTTGTACCAAAACTGTTTTCAATGCTGCCCTTTCAAGTTTCTGTTGGAAAGAAAACGCATCAGACTGTACATCGTTCAGTTCCTCCCTTAATTTTTCTCGAATCCAAAATATCATTGAAGGTGAACAGGGCACAATACATAGTGTTCATTTGTAAAGTTCCACTTTTTCAAAATCCAATCACACTAAAATATAGTAAAAAGTGCTGCCAATGTGCATTCTTGGCAGTCATCTATCTTGGCGCTCAGAGCATGTTTATAGTTCTGAGTGGTGGAAAGCACGTGTAAACAAGTGAGAGCAGCAGCGGAGATGAGGAAAGTAAAGGTGGACCGGAAGACACAGGTGATGGTGTTCCAAACTCTGTGACTGAAGACTGAAGCAAACCTTCAGCATTCTGGTGAACTTCACTGTGTGTGACCTTGTGTGTGGGGGTGTTTAACTTTAAGACGGAAGGGCATGATCTTGAACAGAAAGACACTTTTTCATCATGAAATCACCACCCCTTAGAATTTTTGATTGGGCATGAAAGTTGAAACCATGCAAAACAAGGGTGAGCCCACCCCTTTATTTGTCATCAAAAATGGGGAGCCCTCTTGATCAGAATATTTGCCATTGCCACTGTGTGGATACATACTTCTCAGCAATTTTGGATAGCTGTGTTCACAGTCAAGGTCAGGAGTGGGAGAAATGGGATGATATTTATGAAGTGTTTGATTTCATTATTCCACTTTCTCGAGATTATACCGTATTCATCACCTCCATTTTAACTAATATGATACTCTGGTACAGCTGTACATATTCAAACTTATTGACTGCTGTCACATTGATCACCTCCGAAGCAGCAGGGTACAGCTGTACACATTCAGACTTATTGATTGCTGCCATATACTGACATAGAGATGATAGACCATCTCATCAGCAGCATGCCACAGCTGCTGCCTTTTATCTCCATGGGAACATTAACCACCTGGCTTTGTGTTCATTGAGAGTCTGGCAGATACACCAAATATCACAGGCCCTTTGTATTCACAGAGAGTCTGGAGATACACAGAATGTCATAGGCTTTGTATTCATAGAGAATCTGGTAGATACACAAATATAGGCTTTGTATTCTTAGAGTTTGGTAGATACACCAAATATCACAGTGAGCCAACTGCGGGGCTATCACTAATTGTAATCATTGCAATAATTTCATGGTGGCAGTCACATCAACACAAAACCAGCAGCAGTACCTTCCACCCCCCACCCCCAAAAAGCACCAACAACCAACAACAACAGAGAGAAACAACATCCTGGTAGTAGTAATAATAGCATAGTTAGTAGTAATAATAATGTTTGATTACTTTGGCTGGTATAAAAAAGAAAGAAAAAAGAGGAAAGAATGAAAAGAATCAGTCACCATGTATGTGGCCAAACAGATTCTGATGGAGAGAAAAAAAACACCTAATTTTGTAATTATGTGTGTGGAATAAATGGACAAAGCAGAGAAGTGCAAGGCCAGAATCTTAACATATTTCTCGAAAAGATGCCTGAACTTAACAAAACAATTGTACTCCAAGTCCATCAAACACTTTCTCTCTCTGAAAAGGAGGGTTTTGATATTGTTTAGATTAATACTGTCGTAATTATATCTATCAGCCAATCAGGCCATATATTTATATATATATGATAATGAGTTCATGAGACCTTGATTAATTGAAGGGAACTCTTGTTAACTGCCATGATTGAATCACAGCCAAATCAAACATATTTTGATTGAAGGAATCTCATGTTAACTGCCATGATTGAATCACAGACAAACATGCCTGGGACAGTCTTGCAATTATGATGGGGCCATGATTGCTTTGCAGATGATGAACTATGCCTGGGACAGTTGTGTTGCAATAATGTGGCCATGACTGCATTGGCCATTGCAGATGATGGAACATGCCTGGGACAGTCTTGTAGTGATGATGTGATCATGACTGCATTGCAGATGATGAAACATGCCTGGGAAAGTTGATGTAATGATGATTGCATTGCAGATGATGAAACATGCCTGGGAAAGTTGATGTGATGATGATTGCATTGCAGATGATGAAACATGCGTGGGACAGTTATGTGGTGATGAAGTGATCATGACTGCATTGCAGATGATGAAACATGCCTGGGAAAGTTGATGTGGTGATGACTGCATTGCTGATGATGAAAACAAGTTTGGGACAGTTATGTGGTGATGAAGTGATCATGATTGCATTGCAGATGATGAAACATGCCTAGGAAAGTTGATGTGATGATGATTGCATTGCAGATGATGAAACATGCCTGGGACAGTTACGTGAAATATGCATGGGGGTCAAACGAGCTGCGGCCGATTTCACGCCGTGGCCATTCAGCCAGCATCTTTGGAAGCCTGTCACTGGGGGCCACCATAGTGGACGCCATCGACACCCTCTACATCATGGGGCTGGAGGAGGAGTACAAGAAAGCTCGAGACTGGATTGCTACCAACCTCAACTTTGATGGGGCAAGTGTCAGATCTGCGTGTGGTGTGTGTGCCTGCATCATTGCATGCGTATGGTCACTGTGTGTGTGTGTGACTGAGTGTCTCTATAGTCTATGTTAGTATGTGTGTGTTGTGTCGCTGGGTGTGTCACACTGTGTGCATTATGCATGCAATAATGTATGTGTTACATACATGACTTAGTGCCAAAAGGTGTGCAAGAAAAGAGGACAGAGGTACTAGAAAATAAAGTTGACAGGATGTGAGTGAGTAATGCATTTTTTGAGTGAACACGTGTGAAGTCATCCACCAGTGAAGGGAGAAGGCAGTGCTGCTCTTCGTTCCTGAGAAATTTGACTTTCAGTGTGATTTGTGACAATATGTTGAACATTACACATTACAACAAGCCCACATCACTGTGCTGCTATCATGCAGTTAACTGCAAAAACCCAGATGATCTTACAAGATGTGATCCACATGAGTATTACCAAGTGAATGCTACACATGGTTTGTTGCAATAGATAACGTTCAACACAGCCAATCTTGAACATTTTTAAATGAATAAAAAGCAACACATTTTGAAACATGTATAAACAGTTATTCTTTAATAGAACAATATGTGACAAGGAAGATTTGAAGATTATTATTTCCCTCAAATTTAACCTTTCTTGACATAAACAGCAAATGATGTAAGAAATGTGTCGTACATTACTATTTCAACAAGATGTACAATGCTGTTTGTTTCTTGATGAAAATGATAAATCAGTAACTTTTTATTACTGTAAAGTATAAAGACTCATAACTGTTTCCATGTGAACAGTTTTTGCTGCATTAATTTTGTTGTAGTGGATAACATCACGTTAATGAGACTACATGGTACTTTGTTTTTCATAACAAAATAAGTAATACTTATTATTTAACAAACAAGTGTTTTGTAAGAGAAAATGGAGCAAGTAAGAGTGAGTGCAACTTTTGCTGCTTTTGGGTGTCACAGGAAAACACACACGCAACCTGTCATCCATGCGTTTCTTGGTCATGTTGACTCAGGTGCCTAGGACAAAAATAGTTGAACAGTTAACTTAAAAGTGAAAGAATTAATAATAATAAAATATTAGAAATCATAATAAATATTACTAATAAAAATCACAGCCAAAGAATAATGCTATTAAGATTGGCACCTTACATTTTTAGAACTCTGGAAGGCAGACAGGCATGGTCACTATAATTATGTCGAACGTTATTATTTCCACAGCTTGTGTTGTGATCATAATGTTCAGCACCTAACTTGATGACTTTAACCTGTGTAAACTCGAATTGTCTACCATATATGATGATTTGTTTGAAGATGTAGTTTGTAAACAAAACGAACTGCATTAAGTACAAGCAAAAAATGTAGAGTACCATGAGAATATACTGTTTATAACCAATCTGCTGTCGCACATTACGATTTCAACACGCACCCATGTTGTAAGAAACTCAGTGAAAACTAATTTATGAAAGCATCTGAACAAACTTTAAATCAACAGCATAACAAAAACTCACTCCATATGCTAACATTCTGATACTTTTAAAAGATTCAGCATATATACCAATATAAACATCATCGTATAAATCTCCAATGAATGTTTAAATTAAGTTGAATGTTACGCCTTTTATTGTCTTCAAAAATATTACCACACACCTTTCACATGTCAGAACATCTCTTCCATGCGGCCATGTGCTCAAAGCAAATGACCCGGATGTGTAACATGGCTAACTGGATGTAGTGCAAAACTTGCCAAAAGCGCAAAAACTTTATTTTTTTCCTTTTGCTTGTTTAATCTAATACTTTGTTGAACATTATGAAGAATTGCAAAATATATTTTAAAAACTACCCAGACATTTGGCAGTAAAATAAAACATTGGCACCTGATGCAGTGACATACCACAGTGACTGGAGTAAAGTTTCGATGAAAGAGAAAGTCTGTTCTTCACTAGATTGTCTGCGGATGCTGGTCATGAAACATTTCAAAACACATAACATTCGACTGAGGGACATTTCGGAGCTTCTAACTCAAAAAACTAAACTTAGTGATAATCGATTTTATATGCATTGTGTAAAGCGATACCTCCTCTATGCAAATCGGTGACTGAGGTAATGTTTTGATTCGTTATGTACATGAATGAAAGCACTCACCGTGAGCGTGTCTGTTTTCAGGGGATGAATTTCGTGGCGCTTTTCACTTTCAAAAAATATTATTTCTCCAGCTGCTCCAGATTTGGAACTCATATTGTTTCCACTGTGATACTGACCAATTATGAATGCACACACAAAGCAACAACAAGACAAAGTGTTTGAAACAGATTTTATTGACAGTCAAAAATCCAACCCCCCATTTGCGCACCTTTTGGCACTAAGTCACATACATGTGTATACACACATGTGTTGTACACACCTTTTTATGCTTAAACCATCATTGGTTCTGGCTGCCAGTCACCAAAGCAACTTGAGCTAATCAGAATGTCACAGAAATATTTGACACATGGAACCCGAAGAGCAGCTCCATGTTTGTTCCGCAGTGTGATCACATGTCTGAGTCAGGGTGTGGGGAATACAACCATATGGTGAATGACTGGTGGACAGTGTGATCACATGTCTGAGTCAGGGTGTGGGGAACACAACCATATGGTGACTGACTGGTGGACAGTGTGATCACATACATGTCTGAGTCTGGGTGTGGGGAATACAACCATATGGTGAATGACTGATGGACAATGTGATCACATGTCTGAGTCTGGGTGTGGGGAACATTATCATGATGTGAATGACTGGTGGACAGAGTGATCACATGTCTGAGTCAGGGTGTGGGGAACATTATCATGATGTGAATGACTGGTGGACAGAGTGATCACATACATGTCTGAGTCTGGGTGTGGGGAATACAACCATATGGTGAATGACTGGTGGACAATGTGATCACATGTCTGAGTCTGGGTGTGGGGAACACTATCATGATGTGAATGACTGGTGGACAGAGTGATCACATGTCTGAGTCAGGGTGTGGGGAATACAACCATATGGTGACTGACTGGTGGACAGTGTGATCACATACATGTCTGAGTCTGGGTGTGGGGAATACAACCATATGGTGAATGACTGATGGACAGTGTGATCACATACATGTCTGAGTCAGGGTGTGGGGAATACAACCATATGGTGACTGACTGGTGGACAGTGTGATCACATACATGTCTGAGTCAGGGTGTGGGGAATACAACCATATGGTGAATGACTGATGGACAATGTGATCACATGTCTGAGTCAGGGTGTGGGGAACATTATCATGATGTGAATGACTGGTGGACAGAGTGATCACATGTCTGAGTCAGGATGTGGGGAACATTATCATGATGTGAATGACTGGTGGACAGAGTGATCACATGTCTGAGTCAGGGTGTGGGGAACATTATCATGATGTGAATGACTGGTGGACAGTGTGATCACATGTCTGAGTCAGGGTGTGGGGAACATTATGATGATGTGAATGACTGGTGGACAGAGTGATCACATGTCTGAGTCAGGGTGTGGGGAACATTATCATGATGTGAATGACTGGTGGACAGAGTGATCACATGTCTGAGTCAGGGTGTGGGGAACATTATCATGATGTGAATGACTGGTGGACAGAGTGATCACATGTCTGAGTCAGGGTGTGGGGAACACTATCATGATGTGAATGATTGGTGGACAGTGTGATCGCTTGTCTGAGTCTGGGTGTGGGGAATACAACCATATGGTGACTGACTGGTGGACAATGTGATCACATACATGTCTGAGTCTGGGTGTGGGGAATACAACCATATGGTGAATGACTGGTGGACAATGTGATCACGTGTCTGAGTCTGGGTGTGGGGAATACAACCATATGGTGAACGACTGGTGGACAGTGTGATCGCTTGTCCGAGTCAGGCTGTGGGGAATACAACCATATGGTGAATGACTGGTGGACAGTGTGATCGCTTGTCTGAGTCTGGGTGTGGGGAATACAACCATATGGTGACTGACTGGTGGACAGTGTGATCACATGTCAGGCTGAAGCTATTAAAGAGTAATGACGTACACACTTGTATCTTCCATCCTTGTATCTTCCATCAGTAGACTGGCTCATGGACTGATTGATATATTTGATTTTTCTCATCTGTCTGGTCTAGCCCTCAGAGCTGTCCGTATTTGAGACCAACATCCGCTTTGTGGGCGGTCTGCTGGCTGCCTATGCCTTGACCGGCGACCAGGTAAAAACATCGTCTCACTGCTATTCACATCTCCCTCTCTGTGTATGTGTATGTGTATATATATTATATGTGTGTGTGAATTCTGCGTGCATCCGTAGTCTGAAACTGCACATTTTGTGATATTGTGAAATGTGTTGATCTGCGCAAGAACTTGCTGTCTGGAGAAACATCACTCGTAAAGGCAGAATCTCTGTATGCATATTATAATGCAGTGTTAATTCAGAGAATAAACTTCCTTGATATGTGCAACCCCTTTCTCTCTCCTTGTTTCCCTCTGTCCATGTCTTTGTCTGTCTGTCTGTACTGTTAGCAGTGGTGCCGGTGAGGTTCATCAAGAAAAAACTCAACTCTCTTTATATAGCAGCAGCATTAATCATCAGTCCTTGAAAAAAAATACAAGAGTTTATTTAATTGGAAAATGTGCTGCGACATAATACTTTGAGTGAAAAGAAATTGTCACATGCTCAAAATATGTAATGTATACCTGTATGTTGACACGGCATATTTATACCGTATGCATGACTTTCACCACCAAGTACCTAATGTAGGGTCAAAGTCAGCATAAGCATTCTACCCTGTCCCGGCTTTGATGATGATGATGATTGCTTTTATATAGCGCTATTATCCGCTCTCGAGCAGACTCACTGTGATTGTACATGAGTGACTAGCTTTTTATAGCACGTTTTTGAATATCCACCAGAGTGGTGTACTTACACAAGTTTTTACAGGGGATGAAGTCAGATGTTTCTAAAACTCCACTGATCATTCTTGAGATCTTTAAGTCTGCTGACAGCTGAAAGAGGGATAATTTATTTTTAATCTCAGATTTGCGGAGATAATTTTAGAGGGTAATAGTAATACTGTTATTATTAATAAATAATGTTAGTGATTTTACTTTTTTATTCTTTATTTTGCGCTGCTGCTTTGACACCTGACTGTTCTGAAACAGTGTATCCCTATTTGGTTGTTTATTTGGCATGTTTGAGCAATGTTCTAAAACAGGGTATCCCTATTTGGTTGTTTATTTGGCATGTTTGAGCAATATTCTAAAACAGGGTATCCCCATTTGGTTGTTTATTTGGCATGTTTGAGCAATGTTCTAAAACAGGGTATCCCTATTTGGTTGTTTATTTGGTGTGTTGAGCGATGTTCTAAAGCAGGGTATCCTCATTTGGTTGTTTATTTGGTGTGTTTGAACAATGTTCTAAAACAGGGTATCCCTATTTGGTTGTTTATTTGGTGTGTTTGAGCAATGTGAAGGGAGAATCAGACATACAGACTCTTTAGCAAATGGGCAGGTTATACACCTTTAACTTTATTTGCTCATGGTGCACATGGGCCCGGGTCATCCATCTGCTGTGTTTTCTTTGCTGAATCCAAGGCTGAGCTCGCTGTTCGGGGAGTGGGCAGCCACATGCTGTCTTCAGAGGATTCATCTCCACTTCTGGAGGCTGCTTGCTGTTAATGTTATACATCTTGGCTGAAGATAGTCCCCCCCCCCCCCCCCCCCCCTTCTGGAGGGTGCCTGCTGTTAATGTTATGCATCTTAGCAGAAGATAGCGCCGCCCCCCCCCCCCCCCCCACTCCCACCCAATTACTATGCAGTGCATAACATTTCAATGTAGGTTTGGTGTTCTTGGTGGTGCCCATGTGACTGGCCTTTTTCAGGCATGGGAGATTCAGCAAGAAGGTGGGGACTAGGATGGTTGTCACTTGAATGTGAGATGGCTGAGCCTACAAAGTATTGTCGTACCAGTTGTCACTTGAATGTGAGATGGCTGAGCCTACAAAGTATTGTCCTACCGGTTGTCACTTGAATGTGAGAAGGCTGGGCATAGAATGTATGACCTTCCATCTCTTCTCATGTAGAGAATTTCATATGAGCCACAATGGATACTCACACTGTGTGCAGATGTTCAAGAATAAGGCCCAGAATATTGCAGACAAGCTGATGCCTGCTTTCAACACCCCTACAGGCATTCCATATTCCATGGTCAACATCAAAACGTGAGTATGGCTATGCTCCAGCACCAAACACTACGTGTTGTGGAGGTGTGTGGTGTCATAGTGCAGTAACATCACAGGGTCAGTGTGCTCCATTGCTAGTCCACTAGATGTAGTGCAGTAACATCACAATGTCTGTGTGTCATCACCGTATTCTACTACATGTAGTGCAGTATTGAGTAACAGAACAGTGTCAGTGTGCTCCATTGCCTTATTCCAGTAGATGTAGTGCAGTAACATCAGAATGTCTGTGTGCCATCACCGTATTCTACTACATGTAGTGCAGTATTGAGTAACATCACAGGGTCAGTGTGCTCCATTGCCTTATTCCAATAGATGTAGTGCAGTAACATCAGAATGTCTGTGTGCCATCACCATATTCTACTACATGTAGTGCAGTAACATCACAGGGTCAGTGTGCTCCATTGCTAGTCCACTAGATGTAGTGCAGTAACATCAGAATGTCTGTGTGCCATCACCGTGTTCTACTACATGTAGTGCAGTAACATCACAGTGTCAGTGTGCTCCATTGCTGTTCCACTAGATGTGCAGTAACATCACAATGTCTGTGTGCCATCACCATATTCTACTACATGTAGTGCAGTATTGAGTAACAGTACAGTGTCAGTGTGCTCCATTGCCTTATTCCAATAGATGTAGTGCAGTAACATCAGAATGTCTGTGTGCCATCACCATATTCTACGACATGTAGTGCAGTATTGAGTAACAGTACAGTGACAGTGTGCTCCATTGCTGTTCCACTAGATATAGTGGTGTAACATCAGAATGTCTGTGTGCCATCACCATATTCTACTACATGTAGTGCAGTATTGAGTAACAGTACAGTGTCAGTGTGCTCCATTGCTGTTCCACTAGATGTAGTGCTGTAACATCAGAATGTCTGTGTGCCATCACCATATTCTACTACATGTAGTGCAGTATTGAGTAACAGTACAGTGTCAGTGTGCTCCATGCCTTACTCCACTAGATGTAGTGCAGTAACAATAACATCACAGTGTCAGTGTGCTTACTCCATCACACTATTCCTTTGGACATCTGCTGTGTAAAGAATTAAATGCTTTGTAAGCAGTAATCACTAAATGACCACATGCTTTGTAAGCAGTAATCACTCAATGACCACACGCTTTGTAAGCAGTAATCACTCAATGACCACACGCTTTGTAAGCAGTAATCACTGACTGACCACATACTATCACTGACTGACCACATGCTGTGTAATTACTGAATGACCACATGCTGTGTAATTACTGAATGACCGCATGCTGTGTAATTACTGAATGACCACATGGTGTGTAAGCAGTAACACGTTATGTAAGCAGTAAATCACTGACTGACCACATGCTGTGTAATCACTGACTGACCACATGCTGTGTAATCACTGACTGACCACATGCTGTGTAATCACTGACTGACCACATGCTGTGTAATCATTGACTGACCACATGCTGTCAGGTTACACACCAGCATGAATGACCACATGCTGTGTAAGCAGTAAATGACTGAATACTGTGTACCTGTTGACAGTAAATGACTGAATGTGGTGTACCTGTTGACAGTGAATAAATGACTGAATGTGGTGTACCTTTTGACAGTGAGTAAATAACTGAATGCTGTGTACCTGTTGACAGTAAATGACTGAAGGCTGTGTACTTATTGACAGTGAGTAAAGCCTAAAGGACTGAATGCGGCGTACCTGTTTACAGTGAGTAAATTATTGAATGCTGTGTACAGTACCTGTTGACAGTGAGCAAATGACTGACTGCGGTGTACCTGTTGGCAGTAAATTACTGACTGTGGTGTACCTGTTGACAGTGAGTAAATGACTGACTGCTGTGTACCTGCTGGCAGTGAGTAAATGATTGAATGCTGTGTACCTGTTGACAGTGAGTAAATGACTGAATGCTGTATACTTGTTGACAATGAGTAAATGACTGAATGCTGTGTACCTGTTGACAGTGAATAAATGACTGAATGCTGTATACCTGTTGACAGTGAGTAAATGACTGAATGCTGTGTACCTGTTGACAGTGAGTAAATGACTGACTGCTGTGTACCTGTTGACAGTGGAAGTGCACGGAACTGGGGCTGGGCATCAGGGGGCTGCTCCATCCTGTCAGAGTTTGGTTCACTGCACCTGGAGTTCTACTACCTGTCGTCTGTTACCAAGGACAAGAAGTACCTGGAGAAGGCCAGCAAAGTGCGCTCTGTGCTGCAGCAGCTGGAGAAGCCCAGTGGCTTGTACCCTAACTACCTCAACCCCAAGACTGGCAAATGGGGCCAACGTCAGTGTCTGCTCTCTGTGTGTGTGTGTGTGTGTGTGTGTCTGCATGCAGTGTGTGTGTGTGTGTGTGTGCATGCAGAGTGTGTGTGTGTGTGTGTGTGTGTGTGTGTGTGTGTGTGTGTGTGTGTGCATGCAGAGTGTGTGTTGTGTGTGTGTGTGTGTGTGTGTGTGTGTGCGTGCGTGCGTGCATGCAGAGTGTGTGTGTGGTATAGTGTGTGTGTGTGCATGCAGTGTCTGTGTGTGGTGTAGTGTGTGTGTGTGGTGTAATGTGTGTGGGTGTCTGTGTGGTGTGTGTGTAGTGTGTATGTGTAATGCGTGTGTACGGGAGAAAACCAGGGGCCCGTACCTGACCTACCTCAGCGGTAACTGGCAAATAGGGCCCTTGGGCAGAAGGGGCCTCAACTTGACAAGGGCCACAGATGGAGGCTAGTTGACTTCCTGGGCCCAGAGTGGCCCACTACTGATAGGGGCTCATTAGTGTCTGGGCCCAGGCCCTTCAGGGTGGGCCCACAACTAGTATCTGGGCCCAGGCCCTTCAGGGTGGGCCCACAACTAGTATCTGGGCCCAGGCCCTTCAGAGTGGGCCCACAACTAGTATCTGTGTGGTGTGTGTGTGGTGTGTATGTGTAATGCGTGTGTACGGGAGAAAACCAGGGGCCCGTACCTGACCTACCTCAGCGGTAACTGGCAAATAGGGCCCTTGGGCAGAAGGGGCCTCAACTTGACAAGGGCCACAGATGGAGGCTAGTTGACTTCCTGGGCCCAGAGTGGCCCACTACTGATAGGGGCTCATTAGTGTCTGGGCCCAGGCCCTTCAGGGTGGGCCCACAACTAGTATCTGGGCCCAGGCCCTTCAGGGTGGGCCCACAACTAGTATCTGGGCCCAGGCCCTTCAGAGTGGGCCCACAACTAGTATCTGGGCCCAGGCCCTTCAGGGTGGGCCCACAACTAGTATCTGGGCCCAGGCCCTTCAGGGTGGGCCCACAACTAGTATCTGGGCCCAGGCCCTTCAGGGTGGGCCCACAACTAGTATCTGGGCCCAGGCCCTTCAGGGTGGGCCCACAACTAGTATCTGGGCCCAGGCCCTTCAGGGTGGGCCCACAACTAGTATCTGGGCCCAGGCCCTTCAGGGTGGGCCCACAACTAGTATCTGGGCCCAGGCCCTTCAGAGTGGGCCCACAACTAGTATCTGGGCCCAGGCCCTTCGGGGTGGGCCCACAACTAGTATCTGGGCCCAGGCCCTTCAGAGTGGGCCCACAACTAGTATCTGGGCCCAGGCCCTTTAGATTGGGCCCATATTTAATAGGAGCTTAGTGAGTTCCTTGGCCTTCACGGTTGTGAATGAGACCAGTAACCTGGTGTCTGAATTTCTTTTTCCAGGCCTTCAATGAGACCATGAATGTTTTAATCCCACCTGTCTGTGTCTGGTGGTTGGATTTTGCAGATCATGTCAGCATTGGCGCTCTGGGTGACAGCTTTTATGAGTACCTGTTGAAAGCATACCTGCTGTCTGGCAAAGAGGACAAGCAAGCCAAAGAGATGTATGATGCAAGTGTCAAGGTAAGTACCCACCCCAAAACTGTATGTCTGTGATGTGTGGCAAGGTAAGTACACACCCATGAATTGTATGTCTATGACATGTGGCAATGTTAGTACACATCCACAAACTGTATGTCTGTGACATGTGTCAATGTAAGTACACACTCAAAAACGATGTGATGTGTGTTAAGGTGAGTACACACTCAAAAACAGACTGACGTGTGTCAAGGAAAGTAATAATAATAATAATAATAATGTACATTTATCATGCGCTCATCAACACCCTGAGCGCTCACATGATACATATTAACCTAAATGTGATATTCTATACACACGCAGAGCATAGTCCTACCAAAACAATTTACATAAAGTATTATTTAAAAACAAAAAAAACAAAAAACTACACACACACACACACACACACACACACACACACACACACTGACTGTAGCAGAAACTGGGTACTGATATTGGTTAGGATGGAAATACTGTGAGAAGAGGAAGGTTTTCAATTTGGCTTTAAAAGATGACAGGGTTGAGCAGTGTCTAAGGTCTTGTGGGAGTGAATTCCAAATGTGGGGTCCAAAGCAAGAGAAGGCGCGAAAGCCATGAGTCTTGCGTTTGTATTGTTGGATTTCCAGCATGCAGGTGTCAGAAGAGGAGCGTAGTGTATGAGATGGAGTGTAGACATGCAGCAGTTCAGAGAGGTAAGCAGGACCAGAACCATTTATAGCACTGAAACACATACAAGCGACTTTATACTTAATACGTTCTGAAATGGGAAGCCAGTGCAGTTTTTCCAGGAGAGGTGTTTAATGTTGGTGATGGGGTGCCAAGAGAACAAGTCTTGCAGCAAAGTTCTGAATTTTCTGGAGAGGTTGGATGACAGAATTAGGTGTACCCATGAGGAGACAGTTGCAGTAGTCAAGCCGTGAAAGGATATAGGAAGTAACAAGAGTCTTGGTTGCGTCTTCAGTGAGAAACCTGCGGATTGAACTAATGCTAAACGCATTAGTTCATTCCGCAGGTTTCTCACTGAAGACACAACCAAGACTCTTGTTACTTCCTATATCCTTTCACGGCTTGACTACTGCAACTGTCAATAAGCAGTTTGGCAGATTTTTATGACGTGCTTCTTCATGGAAGTTCTGAGTCAAGAATGAATCCAAGGTTCCTGGCAGAATCAGAGAAGGGGATGTTGTGAGAGCCAAGAGTAGTCGAGTCAGGGAGGGGAACGGTAGAAGGTTTCAAGGAAGACGAAAAGGGAAAGAGAAGAGCTTCTGTTTTGTCGTCGTTCAGTTTGAGTTGATTTTCAGTCATCCATGTTTTTATGTTGTCTGTGCATGCATTGAGTTCTTTGGTGAGGTTGGTCACTTCACTGAGAGAAGCTGATTTCTGGAGCTGTGTGTCATCTGCAAAAAGCTGATGGTTTACAGGGTGGTTAGCTATGATATCGGAGAGAGGCGTAGTGTACAGGACGAAAGAATGGGCCCCAGTACTGAGCCCTGAGGCACACCATACATGAGCTGTGATGGTGACGAAGACGAGTTATTGACAGAAGTGGACTGATATCTGTCTGAGAGATATGACTGAAACCATTGGAGTGCAGTAGACTGAATGCCAAAAACAGAGTTCAGGCGGGAGAGGAGAATTTGGTGGTCAATAGTGTCAAAAGCGGCAGAAAGATCCAACAAAAGAAGAACAGAAATGTTGTCATTGTCCAGAGCGAAAGAATATCGTTTACAATAGTAATAAAACGTCTCAGTGCTGTGTCCTGTTTAAAAGGCTGATGGGGATTGCTGGGTTGTTTTCTTGAAGATGGGAGAGAATTTGTGGAGAACGACTTTTTCACGAATTTTGGACAGAAATGGAAGGTTAGAAATGGGACGGTAGTTTTTCAAAAGATTTTTGTCAAGTGATGGCTTTTTCAAGGACACATCTTTAAGCTTTATATATTTGTCACATGTGGCAAGGTAAGTACACCCCCCAAAACTGTATAACTCACATGTGGCAAGGTAAGTACACCCCCCAAAACAGTTCACCCTGATATAACTGCACTGGTTGACTGGGCATAAAACACCAAGTTACTTACTTACTTACCCCAAAACGGTATGACTGTGACAAGTGGCAAGGAAGAATGAAGCACAGCTTGTTGTTTTATCTCCAGGCATGTTGTTAAAGGGCATATAAAGGCAGTTTTGGGCCACAAAATCGCTCCGAATCATTTCAAAACAACATATAGGTCCGTACTAACATTCGAAGAGAAGAAACAGTCTATTACTCACTTGTTTAAATTTTTCAGGCCTCGACTAGGTTGTAACGCGTTTTTTGGGCAAAAAGGTCAGAAAATACGGTCAACTGAATGTTTCAAAACCAGTGCCATTTTGAATGCGAGATTCCACGAGAGCTATTTTAAGCTAAAGGTCAACGGTCGGGCAGTGACGTCACAAACAGACAAGCAAGTAAGTAAGTTGGTGTTTTATGCCCAGTCAACCGGTACGGTTATATCAGGGCAATCCAAGCAACCAAACGTGGAAGTCAGGTCTGTGTGAGTGTCCACAGGGCAACCGACTTGGAAAAATGTCCAGTTCAAATAATATAAAGAGGATTTCAAAAACAATTAGGATGAACTCCTTTTCAGTAGTTGGCCTTTGTTTTTTTCCCCCTTGTTATTTCATCTTTCTCGAGCCTTGTTGGTGCGTGGCGTTTCGGTCTTTTTCGTTGTGTTTACTCTAGCTTTCACTACAGCTAGCCCTCATCAGGGAGCCTGCCTTTTATGGGTGTTTTATTTTATTTTCCAGTTTAGCCTTGTTTGTTTCATCATAAGTAACGATAAAAAATGTTGGTTCGTTCTAGTTCGATAGACTAGCGATTTTGTGGCCTCCCGGGGTTTTAGGGTTTGGTTGGGCTAGTTGCTGGTCCTTGCTATTCACTGTTTTTCTCTTGGATTGCCCTTTTTTTTCGCAATTTATTTTGTTCATTTACGATTACGAAGAGGGGGGTAAGTCTCGATGTTTAACGAAACTGCTCATTCTTTCTTTGTGGGGTAGTTCATGAGTGTCTGTTGCCCTGTCGTGTTTTGTCGGCTGAACGGATTGTATTGTGTACACGGATTACATGTATCCAGCCTTTGTCTTGTTGCTCACTGACATTTCTTGCCTCCTCTTTCTTTTCAAAAAGTGTTGTTTTGTTTTTTGTCTTTCCTGTTTTTTTCCACCCATGCATTTTTTCTTTTTTTATCTTGGCTTTTTGGGCCATTTCGTACCCGCTTGTTGGGCTGCCTGATTAGGGCAACCATTTTGCATTCTCTTTTCGTCTGCATTTGTTTACATCCCAATGCTTTGTCATCGGTAGTCCTGATTAGCATTTTGTTTTATCAGTAGCAGCCTTTATTTTTCTAGATGGAACCGGGTTAGTGAGGGGTTAGTTAGAGTTAGTTAAGATTAATGTTAGTTATGGTTAGTTTGGCTTTCCATTTGTTTGTCAGCACAGTTATTTTTGCTCTGTGCTCTTATGGCTGCAACAAATGTAGTCAATGTAGTCGTCCACTCATTTGTTGTGATTTGGTGGTGTTTTTTCCACCTTATGTTTGCAGGTAGGCCACTGTTTGCATTTTTGAGGTGGTTTCAGCTGTTTTGTTTGTTTCATTTGATGTCAGCTGTTTGCTTGCCTGATTAGGGCAGCCATTTTTCGTTTGCCATCAACATTTGTCGTTTGGTCTTTCTTTCTTTGTCATAGGCATTTGTGGTCTGTTCTTTCTTTTTTTCTTTTTTGTCACACGTGTTTGTGTACAGTTTCTTTCTTACACAACCTTTTCTGCTGTAGGCATTCGTGCTAGACTTACTGTCTTTGCCTTCTGTCTTTCTTAATGTCCTCAGGTGCTAAAGAGCATATAGGGACAAACTGCAATGTTGAAAGAATGGTGCCGTGGCTTCGGCGCGGCCCCGTGAGAGTGCCCTATTTTCCCTAAGCCCTGTACTATTCGTTGGTGCACAGGCCAGCGAGTTTCTGTTTACCTTTCGGCTTTTACTTTTCTCTCAGTTGTTTTCATTGATTTTTTTGCCTCACTTTTGTTTTGTTTCTTAGACAAGGCAGGGGTATTTTTGGGAGTTCAATAGTTGTACCTCCTGTTTTCCTTTCTTTTTCGTGTTTACCATGTCCATTTGTTTGTTGTTTGTTTTCTTTCTCTCCCTTCTTCTTTTTCTGTATTTATTACGAGTTCATTCTTGCTGAGGATTTGTTTTTCATTTGCCTCTTTTGTTGATTTCCCTTTCTTTTTCTGGAGGGTTTTTTGTGAAAAAGGTTTTTCCCCTTTTTAATCTTTGCACTGGGTGCCAAGGTGTCAAAATGTATTTCAGAGTCCTTTGGTCGGTCTGGATATATTCCTTGTAGAATTTGGGAAGGACGGAGGTTTCATCCGAAGAGACCGTTCCTTCCATCTACCAAGGATCAACCTAGAGAAAGCCGGGAGATGCGTGACTGATACCCTTTAGTAAAAAATTAATGTCTGTGTGGGTTCCACAGGTAACAAACTTGGAACAATTTCTGGTTCGAATCTCCAGGGATGAAGCTTCCTTCGACTGCTATCTTTCGGGAAGGTGTAAAAAGGGAAAAAAACGACCCTTTGGTCTGCCGATCTGCGCATCCCACAGCCACACATTCGCATGGCATTTTTGTTGTGGACCGATTGATGGTGAAAAACACGCCTCATTCGCCATTTGCCTCAGTGGTCTGTTTGTGACGTCAGAGACCTATGTCACGGATCTCGGCGTATTTCGAGATTAAAACAAGCAGACGAAATTCGGCCTGATCGGCATGCATTTTTTCCATCGTTTAAAAATACCTTTCTTTCATGGCATTGACATTTTATTAGATTTAAAGGTCATGTTATGCTCTAGACTTTCATAATTGGGTCGATTTTCAATGTTCCATTGCAAACAAAAACTGCCTTTACAAGCCCTTTAACTCTCATCAGACTTTACACACTCCTGCCCTGCGCCAGTTTCTGTGAACATGACCACATCACAGCAACAGTGGTTCTTTTCTGGTCAGAGTTGATAGGCGTGGCAAGTGAAAAAGAAAAGGTACTTATCCTCCTGGAAGACGCATTTTGGTCTAATGCCTCATATATAATATTAACTGCTGGAAGACTTCATTTTGGTCTAACGCATCAAATAGATTAACTCCTGGAAGACTTCATTTTGGTCTAATGCATCATATATATATTAACTGCTGGAAGACTTCATTTTGGCATAATGCATCAAACGTTCATTCACACTGCATGTAACACAACTTGTGCCAGTTTGGTTATATTATTGTTTTTGTGTGCTGATCAAAGAGCTGAGTTTTGTTTGTTTGTTTTTTAACTTGAGAGAACATTGTGAACATTTCCAAAGTGATTATTAGCAAAGGTTATGTAGTTACTGAATGCTGATCTCATCTTTGATTGCGAGTCTTAAACATGTGATGATCTGTTGTTCTTTTCAGGCCTTGTTGGAGAAAATGATGCAGACCTCCAAGTCAGGACTGAAGTATTTTGCTGAGTACAAGTCTGGTCGACTGGAGCACAAGATGGACCATCTGGGCTGCTTCAGTGGTAGGTCTTCACCCCTTGTAAACTGAAACTTAACACTGGCCGGTGGCTCTGTAAAGTCTGGTCATCTGGAGCACAAGATGGACCATCTGGACTGCTTGAGTGGTATGTCTGCCCCTATGAACTGAAACATAACACTGGCCAGTGGCTGTGTAAGTCTGGTTGCCTAGAACACAAGATGGACCATCTGGACTGCTTGAGTGGTATGTCTGCCCCTATGAACTGAAACGTAACACTGGCCAGTGGCTGTGTAAGTCTGATTGCCTAGAACACAAGATGGACCATCTGGACTGCTTCAGTGGTAGGTCTGCCCCTGTGAACTGAAACGTAACACTGGCCAGTGGCTGTGTAAGTCTGGTTGCCTAGAACACAAGATGGACCATCTGGACTGCTTGAGTGGTATGTCTGCCCCTGTGAACTGAAACGTAACACTGGCCAGTGGCTGTGTAAGTCTGGTTGCCTAGAACACAAGATGGACCATCTGGACTGCTTGAGTGGTATGTCTGCCCCTGTGAACTGAAACGTAACACTGGCCAGTGGCTGTGTAAGTCTGGTTGCCTAGAACAGAAGATGGACCATGTGGGTGCTTCAGTGGTATGTCTTTGCCCCTGTAACTGAAACGTAACACTGGCCAGTGGCTGTGTAAGTCTGGTTGCCTAGAACACAAGATGGACCATGTGGGCGCTTCAGTGGTATGTCTGCCCCTGTGAACTGAAACGTAACACTGGCCAGTGGCTGTGTAAGTCTGGTTGCCTAGAACAGAAGATGGACCATGTGGGCGCTTCAGTGGTATGTCTTTGCCCCTGTAACTGAAACGTAACACTAGCCAGTGGCTGTGTAAGTCTGGTTGCCTAGAACAGAAGATGGACCATGTGGGTGCTTCAGTGGTATGTCTTTGCCCCTGTAACTGAAACGTAACACTAGCCAGTGGTTGTGTAAGTCTGGTTGCCTAGAACACAAGATGGACCATGTGGGTGCTTCAGTGGTATGTCTTTGCCCCTGTAACTGAACCGTAACACTGGCCAGTGGCTGTGTAAGTCTGGTTGCCTAGAACACAAGATGGACCATGTGGGTGCTTCAGTGGTATGTCTTTGCCCCTGTAACTGAAACTGGCCTGTGGCTGTACAGGTCTGGTGGGATGGATAATCTGGGCTGCTATTGCAGAAGTGTTTACCTGACAATGTTGATGTTGTAACTGTGATTTTGAGCCCTCATGCATGCTGCCACAGTTGCACTTTTCTTTTCATTAAATTTGTTCAAGTCCACTTCACCCATGAAGTTGTGTGTGTCATAACAGTGATTCAGACTTTTTCTTCAGTGTTCATTTTGCCTTGCAGGGGGGATGCTGGCTTTGGGTGCCAAACATTCTGATGATGAGAAGCAGTTTCTGAAACATGGCGCTGACATTGCCAATACCTGTCATGAGTCATATGACAGAACAGGTACAACATAAGAGAGAGAGAGAGAATGCGCACCGGTGTGTGTGTGTGTGTGTGTGTGTTCTTACAATTACAGAGAAGAACAATTCTTTCCCTGCAGCGATTTTCAGGACGCAGTCCTTCCAGCCTTTTTCCTCTTTGTATCCTTTCTTTCTCCACATTCCTAACCCTTCTTCTGGAGAGTTAAGCCTCTGTTTAAATTAAATATGAAAGACTCCACTCCAAAACCCAACACTCTAAAATCACACTGCATTCTGGTTGCTTGTAACTTGAAACAGTCTTTAAAGTTTTACCAGTTTACGTTTCTCCCTAGATGGGCAAAATTCATAGAACTGTTCATTTTGACACAGCTCTCTCCAGGGTTACCCAAATCTACCCATTGTGTCTTTCCTGACTAGACCTCAGCAGAAATATCACTGACCTCTCCGTCCCTCTCCCTCTCCCTCCCTCTCCCTCCCTCTCCCTCTCCGTCCCTCTCCCTTCTTTTGCCCTGGACCCAAGAAGTGAGCACCAATCCCTACCCCTGCTTTCAGCATTGGGGTCATCCAGCCCATACCCCTTCTGTCTAGGGGTCTTCCAGCCCTACCCCTTCTGTTTAGGGATCATCCAGCCTTTACTGCTTCTGTCTAGGGGTCATCCAGCCCCTACCCCTTCTGTTTAGGGGTCATCCAGCCCCTACCCCTTCTGTTTAGGGTCACCCACCCCTACCCCTTCTGTCATGGGGTCATCCAGCCCTACCCCTTCTGTCTAGGGGTCATCCAGCCCTACCCCTTCTGTTTAGGGGTCATCCACCCCAACCCCTTCTGTCTAGGGGTCATCCAGCCCCTACCCCTTCTGTCTAGGGGTCATCCAGCCCCTACCCCTTCTGTCTAGGGGTCATCCAGCCCCTACCTCTTCTGTTTAGGGTCACCCACCCCTACCCCTTCTGTTTACGGGGCATCCAGCTCCTACCCCTTCTGTTTAGGGATCATCCAGCTCCTACCCCTTCTGTTTAGGGATCATCCAGCCCCCTTTTGTCTAGGGGACATCCAGCCCCTACCCCAGTTTTGAGTCTGGGGTGTATTGAGGCATATTATCTGTCCTTTGTTGTCCTTTTAAAGCTGAATTATAACACACTCAACTTTGCTGCTTTTTCATAATATCTGCCTATCTATCCATATGCCTTGTGTTTCTTTTTCTCCTTTTCTTTAGTTGTTTTGACTGTTTCAGACCTATTTACCCCTATGGTTTCACCGTAATTCCTACGGATTCAGACCTCGAATTCCGCTGTTACGCTGGTTGGGTCAAAAATTACGGTCACTGTCAATTTTCCCTTTCCCACATTTTAAGCTGGAGTAAAACCACAGGCACAGGATCGAAACTGTCAAAGGGCCAAAACCAAGTCGTGACAGGAAATTACTTCCCTTGGAATACTGACTGCGCATGCTCATTGTTAAAACTCTGCTTCTGCCGCCATCTTTGAAGTGTGCTTTGGGAAGATGTGTTGAAGATTCGGGATTGACTACTCCCAAGAAAATTAAGGTGACCCAACGTTATCGTCCAGAGTACCATGAGATGTGATCATGTTTATTGCGTTCACGAAAAGGCGATGCGTTCGTTCAACATCAACTTCACTTGCACACATGGTGGTGGAAACGATTGCAAGAGGCACGTGAAGTCCATTCACCACAAAGATTATGAATCTTTTGAAAAAATCCCAGCCGTCTTGTTTAAAGTTTCTGGAAGCAAAGCGAGGTGAAGGCCAGCAGGACATCATTAGAGCTGAAGCCATGATGATGATGTGCGACTTGTTAGTCGTCAAGACTTGTAATCGCCACAATCCATGGATCTATTGGGTGTTTCTAATAAAAGTTTAAACAAAAATGCTGTTGCACTTGAACTTGAGGCTATTGTGCCTTCATTTGTTACAATCTTGGTCTGAGTAAAAACTAACTGTGAATACAACTGTCTGAAACACTGTGTGAGATATGAATATAAGTGAAAAATGGAGTGTGTGTATTACTGACAGACACCTTGGATTACTGACAGCTTCTGCCCAAAGTACTGACAAGTGAAAAGAGGGGTAAACAGGTCTGCTGTTTGAATGTTATATATATAACTTTTATGTGTGCATAATACTTGTTTGTTGTAAACTTGTATTGATTTTTTTATCATTGTTTCTTTGTACTTGTGACATTGTACAGTGCCCTGAGCTCATAATTTTTTCATTGGGTATTGCGATATAAAAGTTATTATTTTTGACTGATTTCTTTGATACTATTGAAATTCTTTCCCCAAGACATACCAAATGCAGCATTGCTACTTAATTCATTTGTACTCTTTTCAGCATGGATTATTTGTATAGTCAGAATGCTTGTGTATGCAGGTGCCTCTGTGTGTGTGTGTGTGTGTGTGTGTGTGTGTGTGTGTGTGTGTGTGTGTGTGTGTGTGTGTGCACTTACCATAGTCTCTAGGGACAAGATTTTGCACTTTAAAAATACTTTTATTATTATTATTCTTTGGTGGCATATGCAGATTGTCACTGTCAGTTAGTGCAATGCAGGCCAGAGTGTGGGCTGGCAAACTATGTGCCATCACCCTCGATTCATTTTATGGCAATGTTCCTGATCAGTAAATATCACTGAAATAAGACGAAGTTACTCCCACGAAGCACCTGCACATTGAACAGATAACTATGAGGAGTGGCTCTTGTAAATAAAACTGCAGAAAAAGGGTTGAACAGTTTCCAGTGTTGACAATCAACATAGTTGTTCTGCATCAGATTACTGTGGCCCTTTGCTCAGAACTTCATAACTGACTTGTAGCTAAGCTCGATTATTAAATGCCCCCCCCCATTTTCTCCCTCTGCCCCCCCCCCCCCCCCCCTTTATTAATAATACATTTCCCCCGCATAGCACTGCAATCATCCTGAATCAGCGCAGACACAGTTTCACTCAAAACTTTAGCTCTGCATGTAGCAGTGCTTTTCCTGTGTTGCTGAGAACACTTTGTAATGCACTGTATTTTGATCGGTGATCTTGCTTTTCTTTCAGCTGTAAAACTTGGGCCAGAGGCATTCCGATTTGATGGCAGCTCTGAAGCGAAAGCCACACGGTCGAATGAGAAGTATTACATCCTGCGGCCTGAGGTGCTGGAGACCTATTTCTACCTGTGGCGTCTCACCAAGGAGCAGAAGTACAGGGACTGGGCCTGGGAGGCTGTACAGGTCTGCACTTTTGTCTCTGTGTCTCTCATTGGTGCTGTGCCTCATGCACTTTTGTCTCTGTGTCTCTCATTGGTGCTGTGCCTCATGCACTTTTGTCTCTGTGTCTCTCATTGGTGCTGTGCCTCATGCACTTTTGTCTCTGTGTCTCTCATTGGTGCTGTGCCTCATGCACTTTTGTCTCTGTGTCTCTCATTGGTGCTGTGCCTCCCATGCACTTTTGCCTCTGTGTCTCTCATTGGTGCTGTGCCTCATGCGCTTTTGCCTCTGTGTCTCTCATTGGTGCTGTGCCTCATGCACTTTTGCCTCTGTGTCTCTCATTGGTGCTGTGCCTCATGCACTTTTGCCTCTGTGTCTCTCATTGGTGCTGTGCCTCAGGCACTTTTGTCTCTGTGTCTCTCATTGGTGCTGTGCCTCCCATGCACTTTTGCCTCTGTGTCTCTCATTGGTGTTGTGCCTCCCATGTGCTTTTGCCTCTGTGTCTCATTGGTGCTGTGCCTCATTATCAGTATGCTCTCAGTGTCAGTCTCTGTGCCTTGCATTGTGTCTGTACCTCTCTCTGTCACTGTCTCGGTGCCTCTCTACAGACATCTGTTTCACAATGCAGGCACAGAGACAGTGACAGAGAGAGGTACAGACACAGTGTGAGGCACAGAGACAGACAGAGAGAGGTACAGACATAATGCGAGGCACAGAAACAGTGACAGAGAGAGGTCACTATAGTGTCTGTACCTCTCTCTGTCACTGTCTCTGTGCCTTGCAGTGTGTCTGTACCTCTGTCTCTGTGCCTCTTATTGTGTCTGTACCTCTCTCTGTCACTGTCTCTGTGCCTTGCAGTGTGTCTGTACCTCTGTCTCTGTGCCTCACATTGTGTCTGTACCTCTGTCTCTGTGCCTCACATTGTGTCTGTACCTCTCTCTGTCACTGTCTCTGTGCCATGCAATGTGTCTGTACCTCTGTCTCTGTGCCTCACATTGTGTCTGTACCTCTGTCTCTGTGCCTCACATTGTGTCTGTACCTCTCTCTGTCACTGTCTCTGTGCCTTACAGTGTGTCTGTACCTCTGTCTCTGTGCCTCACATTGTGTCTGTACCTCTCTCTGTCACTGTCTCTGTGCCTTTCAGTGTGTCTGTACCTCTGTCTCTGTGCCTCTTATTGTGTCTGTACCTCTCGCTCTGTCACTGTCTCAGTGCCTTTCAGTGTCTGTACCTCTGTCTATGTGCTTCTTATTGTGTCTGTACTTCTCTCTGTCACTGTCTCTGTGCCTTTCAGTGTGTCTGTACCTCTGTCTCTGTGCTTCGTGTTGTGTCTGTACTTCTGTCACTGTCTCTGTGCCTCACATTATGTCTGTACCTCTCTCTGTCCCATTGGCAGATAACTTTAGTGCTGCAGTCCCACAGAGAGATAACGTTAGTGTTACTGTCCCACTGATAAATAACTTTTATGTCATTGTCTGACTGATAGACAGTCTTACTGTTGCTATCCCACTAATAACTTTAGAGCTGTCCCACTGATAGATAACTTTAGTGTTGCTGTCCAACTGACAACTTTAGTGTTGCTGTCCCTTTAATAGACAATCTTAGTGTTGCTGTTCCATTGATATATGTTTTGTGTTGCTGGTAGATTAAAAAAAAAATAGTATTGCTGTTCCACTGATAGATAACTTCTCTACTTTTCCAACAGGCCTTGGAAAAACATTGTCGCACAGATGGTGGCTTCACCGGTCTGCGTGATGTTTACCAAAGCAGTCCACAGAAGGACGACGTTCAACAGAGCTTCTTCCTGGCCGAAACATTGAAGTACCTGTACCTGATCTTTTCCGACGATAGCCTTCTGCCTCTGGACGAGTGGGTTTTCAACACCGAGGCCCACCCACTCCCAGTCAAGGGACACAACCCTGCTGCGGCATAATGTGTGAGGGGCAATTGCTCTGGCTGAGAAAGATTTTCTGCAACATCTGGTGTTAGGAGTGGATGTGTTAGGAATGGAAGTGTTAGGAGTGGTGGCGTTAGGAATGGAAGTGTTAGGAGTGGTGGCGTTAGGAATGGAAGTGTTAGGAGTGGTGGCGTTAGGAATGGAAGTGTTAGGAGTGGTGGCGTTAGGAATGGAAGTGTTAGGAGTGGTGGTGTTAGGAGTGGTGGTGTTAGGAGTGGCGGTGTTAGGAATGGTGGTGTTAGGTGTGGTGGTGTTAGGAGTGGTGGTGTTAGGAGTGGTGGTGTTAGGAGTGGTGGTGTTAGGAGTGGCGGTGTTACTTGGGGAGGTGTTAGGAGTGGAGGTGTTAGGAGTGGTGGTGTGGGGACTGGTGTCTGTGAGGACTGGTGTCTGTGAGGACTGGTGTCTGTGTGGGGAGTCAGCATGGGCAGAGTGTGTGAGAGAAAGATGGACAGAGAACAGAAATTAGGGCACTCTCCTCCTTTTCCCATGCGGCTAGACCCATGACAGACAGCGCCAGCAACGTTCGTGTGGTGCTCACGCATGATGGAACAGCATGGAAAAACAACACCGTTTAATGCTTGCATTAGCACTCTGCGATAATATTGGTGGTAGTTTAAATCACATAAAGCTACAGCTGCTGAAGAAAGCAACAAGCAAAAGACATATTCCAAGTGGACTTGGCGTGTGGAATGAAGCCACAGCCTGTTGACACCTTGGCAGATGCAGTCTGTTTTGGGGTTTGGGGATGTGACTGTAATTTGCTGCACTTTGTCTACCCAGCTGAGAGCACGCTATAACATAATCTTTCACTGTACAGCTTCTTTCATCTGCTTCACCAACAGCCAGGCATGTTTACCCAGTGTCTTTACCCCTGGGGTACTGTAACGGTACTTCACTGTACAGTTACTTTCATCAGTTTGACCGAGAGACAAGCATGTTCACCCTTGGTTTGCTGTAATGATACTTCACTGTACAGTTACTTTCATCAGTTTGACCAAGAGACAAGCATGTTCAGCAGCAACGGGCACACATTAACATATTTTACTTTGAGTTTCTTTAATCTGAAGGTACAGTGAGCAAACATATGGTAACCAATAGATGACATATCCAGCTTACGTACTGGCTGTATCTGCCTGGGAGTGTGGTACTGAAGTGTGCAGTACACCAAAAGTCCATGTGAATCTAATGTCCTGATGTACAGAGATGTCAAGTTTATGAGAAGCAGGCGTCCAGTTCATGTGAAACGGAAAGCAGGCATGTGTGCTAGTTCACTTCAATTCACTGTGGTTATATATTTGCTCAGGAAAGCCCGTAGATGCTCCTCCACCCCATCATAGAAGTTTCCCCACTTGTTGACCGTGCGTGGCCCTCTCTCGTCCTTTCAAGGAAGAGTCCGACACTTTCTACACTTCTCTCCTCCAGGTGATCGATGTTGTGATGCCCTTGGCTTTGGCTTTGTGCCTGCAGGTTTTGTCTCAAGCTCTCTGTACTGAGATCTTCTGAGACACAAGCCACTTGTGATGGTTGTTTTCCCCCCCAGTCTATCTGTTCAGACAGTGCTAGCGCTAGTTCACGTGAAAGAGATGTCTAGTGTTGTGAAACAGATGTAAAACAGATATCTAGTTGGTGTACATCCGTTCCTTCCCTGGTTGCATAGGCTAGCATTCTGCTGGCTTTTGTTCTGCATTGCAAACCATCAGCTCACAGATCTATCAGACATCTAGTTTATGTTACATCAAATACCTATTTTATGTTACTTATGTTACATCCTATTTGGTTTCTCTGCATTACATCAGATATCTAGTTTATGTTACATCATATATCTAGTTTATGTCACATATGTTACATGCACAGCCAGAAACTTGCAGGTTTGACATGCTTTTGGTCCTCATGTAAGGGACAGTGTTTCATCCAATCTGAGGGACATGCTTTTTGTCCTGACTAAGGGTCATGCTTTTAAATGTCCTAATCTGAAGGACGTGCTCTTGGTCTTATCGAAAGGTCACGCTTTTTGTCCTCATGTGAAGGACATGCTCTTTGTTCTGTCTTAGGGGTATGCTTTTTGTCCTCATGGGAAGGACATGCTCTTTGTTCTGTCTTAGGGGTATGCTTTTTGTCCTCATGTGAAGGACATGCTCTTTGTTCTGTCTTAGGGGTATGCTTTTTGTCCTGTGAAGGACATGCTCTTTGTTCTATCTTAGGGGTATGCTTTTTGTCCTGTGAAGGACATGCTCTTTGTTCTGTCTTAGGGGTATGCTTTTTGTCCTGTGAAGGACATGCTCTTTGTTCTGTCTTAGGGGTATGCTTTTTGTCCTGTGAAGGACATGCTCTTTGTTCTATCTTAGCGGTATGCTTTTTGTCCTCATGTGAAGGACATGCTCTTTGTTCTGTCTTAGGGGTATGCTTTTTGTCCTGTGAAGGACATGCTCTTTGTTCTATCTTAGGGGTATGCTTTTTGTCCTCATGTGAAGGACATGCTCTTTGTTCTGTCTTAGGGGTATGCTTTTTGTCCTCATGGGAAGGACATGCTCTTTGTTCTGTCTTAGGGGTATGCTTTTTTTGTCCTCATGGGAAGGACATGCTCTTTGTTCTGTCTTAGGGGTATGCTTTTTGTCCTCATGGGAAGGACATGCTCTTTGTTCTGTCTTAGGGGTATGCTTTTTGTCCTCATGGGAAGGACATGCTCTTTGTTCTGTCTTAGGGGTATGCTTTTTGTCCTCATGGGAAGGACATGCTCTTTGTTCTGTCTTAGGGGTATGCTTTTTGTCCTCATGGGAAGGACATGCTCTTTGTTCTGTCTTAGGGGTATGCTTTTTGTCCTCATGGGAAGGACATGCTCTTTGTTCTGTCTTAGGGGTATGCTTTTTGTCCTCATGTGAAGGACATGCTCTTTGTTCTATCTTAGGGGTATGCTTTTTGTCCTGATCTAAAGGACACACTTTTTGTCCAGTGTAAGGGACATGCTTTTTGTCCTATCTAAAAGACATTTTTTTTATCCTCATCTAAAGGTCAAAGGGCATGCTTTTTGTCCTAAGGAACATGCTCTTTGTACTCAAAGGACAGGCTTTCTGTCCCAAAGGACATGCTATTTGTTGACATCTAAAGGACAATCACATGCTTCTTGTCTTCATCAAAAAGGACAATAATCAAATGCTTCTTGTTCCCATCTTGAGGAGACACTTGTCCTGTCTATGGGACAGACATTTTGTCCTCATAGAGGACACGCTTTTTGTTTTCACAAGACAGTGCTTAACATGCTTTTTTCTTCATCTAAAGGTTATGGACATGCTTTTTGTTCTCATCTGAACAGCATGCTTTTTGTCCTCGTGCAAAGGTTATCAACATACTTTTTTGTTCTCGTCTAAACAACATGCTTTTTATTCTCATCCAAAGGTTAACGACATGCTTGTTTGCCCTCAAAGGGAGATGTAAAGGACAGTAATCACACACTTTTTTGTCGCCTGATTTTTTGAAGGACGGTAATCACATGCTCTTTCTCCTGATCTAAAGGGACAATAGTCGCATTTTTGTCCTCATGTAAGGGACATGCCTTTTGTCCTCAGTTAGAGAACAACAGTTGCACACTTTTTTGTGATCTGGTTTCTGAAGGACAATAATCACCAACTTTTTGTCCTCACCTAGGGGAGCAGACATTCAGTCTGGTTTCCCTGCTGCCAGATATTCAGTTAAGTCTTGCTGTTACAGAGACATTCAGTCTGGTTTCCCTGCTGCCAGATTTTTTGTTTGGTTTCTCTGCCAGATTTTCAGTTTGGTTTTGCCGTTAAGACATTCAGTTTGCTTTCTCCTTCACATCAGTTTGCTTTCTCTGCTGCCAGACATTCAGTTTGGTTTCACTATTGCCAGACATTCAGTTTGCTTTTTCTGTTGCCAGGCATTCAGTTTGTTTTCTCTGTTGCCAGACATTTAGTTTGCTTTCTCTGCCACATCAGTTTGGTTTCTCTGTTACCAGACATTCAGTTTGCTTTCTCTATTGCCAGGCATTCAGTTTGGTTTCTCTGTTGCCAGACATTCAGTTTGCTTTCTCTGCCACATCAGTTCGGTTTCTCTGTTGCCAGACATTCAGTTTGCTTTCTCTATTGCCAGACATTCAGTTTGTTTTCTCTGTTGCCAGACATTCAGTTTGCTTTCTCTGCCACATCAGTTTGCTTTCTCTGTTGCCAGACATTCAGTTTAGTTTCTCTGCCACATCAGTTTGGTTTCTCTGTTGCCAGACATTCAGTTTGCTTTCTCTGCCACATCAGTTTGCTTTCTCTGTTGCCAGACATTCAGTTTAGTTTCTCTATTGCCAGCCATTCAGTTTGCTTTCTCTGCCAGCCATTCAGTTTGCTTTCTCTGCCAGCCATTCAGTTTGCTTTCCCTGTGCCAAACTGGAAGAGGAAGTACAGTGCCTGTTGTGGTTTGAGCTCAGATCAAACTCTGGACAGCTGCCAGGTAAATCACAGGCTGATGACTGTGTGTGGGACCCAGGGCCATCTGGATGCAGGGCCTTATTCAGAAGCAACAAATAGAAAAAAGTTAAAGCGCCTATAGCTTCACCACATGACATTGACATTGTTTCATCGACACTCTAGAAACCTGTGCATAGCTGCAATCCGGACCCTTTACTCCTCTCCACATACACAGCCTTAGACCTGACACCCACACTGGATGGATACACAGCCTTAGACCTGACACCCACACTGGATGGATACACAGCCTTAGACCTAACACCCACACTGGATGGATACACAGCCTTAGACCTGACACCCACACTGGATGGATACACAGCCTTAGACCTAACACCCACACTGGATGGATACACAGCCTTAAACCTGACACCCACACTGGATGGATACACAGCCTTAGACCTAACACCCACACTGGATGGATACACAGCCTTAGACCTAACACCCACACTGGATGGATACACAGCCTTAGACCTAACACCCACACTGGATGGATACACAGCCTTAGACCTAACACCCACACTGGATGGATACACAGCCTTAGACCTAACACCCACACTGGATGGATACACAGCCTTAGACCTAACACCCACACTGGATGGATACACAGCCTTAGACCTAACATCCACACTGGATAGCCAGTCCTTAGTGTCTAGTCCAGGCTGTTGTGAAATTCATCAGTCATCTTACAGTTACACAGCCAGTTAAAACATCTAGTTCATATGGCATGGATGTCTCACTGGTGTGGATTGGATATCCTGCTGAAACGCTGAGCAGTGTGGAACCTGCATATGGAACAACAATGAATAAAAGATGAGCCAACCCACCTTGGATCATAACCCCTAATGCCAAAACAGTGTGCGAGTGTGTCCAGCATTTATTTTCTTCAGTGAGTGGTACGTGTTTGGTAGTATTTGTGTCAGCCCTGTGTGCCACTGACTGTCCAGCAGCGAAAGAGCACGCGCACTGAGTCAATCAAAACAGCAGCATGGTACTGGCGTTTCTGCATCACACTTTATTATTCTTGTCACGGATTTGCTGTTCAGTGTCAGACATTTATTTCCCATAAGAACATTCATGCCATAGACTTGCTGTGGTATTATGGATTTCTGTTTCCAGTGTGGTCGTTCATATCACAGACATGCTGTTGTATGTCTGATTTCCTTTTCTTGTTTGATCGGTCAGTCATAGGTGCTGTTGATTCCTTTTTTCCTGCTTGATCATGTGAGTATTTGCTATTTTATGGTAGATTTCCCCCCATGAATGATCATGCAAACCTGTCATGTTAGATTTCTTTTGCCTGCTAGGTCAGGTCACAGTATTTGCTGTTTCGTGTTAAATTTTACTGCCAGCTTGATCATGCAAACGTGTCATGTTAGATTTCTTTTGCCTGCTTGGTCAGGTCACAGTGTGTGCTGTTTCATGTTGGATTTCTTTTTGCTGCTTGTATCATTGACTTGCTACTGGATGTTTTCTTGCTGCTTGTGTATCGTGTTTGTAGCAGGTTTGCTGCTGTGTGGAGAGAGCAGCTGCATAGCCTTTGGCCAGAACCAGTGGTCGTGTGTGAGAGATGTAATGCACCAGCCAGAGGTGATGTGCGAGAAGTGTGTTAGATGACACATTATTACACACTTTAATGGAAGTATGCCCAGTAAAGTGTAGTCGCCCTACTGCCCCAACCCCCAGAAAAGACCTTACAGTCATTCTTCACAGCCACCTGGACATCTATGTCTGTGTGTAGTTTCCTGGCCCTATAGCAGTCTGCTGGACTTTATCTGCCCAATGTTAGCTCTCTTTGTTCACCTGGGGGGTGTTAAAAAGTATGTATGTTCGAAAATTCTCCAGTATTTTTTGTTAAGAGATAAGCTTTTTTGTGTGGTTCTTGTTGAGCAGCTAAGAGATGCTAGTTGGTGTGTGGTAGGTGCACTTACTCCCATTGTCTGTCTGTTACTGGCTGGCTAGGATGTCCTGACAAATACTAACGTGGTGTTCAGCTTTCTTCTGGCGACTAGGTTTTGAACAACTACACATTCAACAGAAATCCGGTTTTGCTTGGTGACATAAGATATGGTTATTATAGAATTAAGTTTCGAAACGATGAAGTAATGTGAAGGTTGGTGCAGGGAGAAAAAAGTTTGAAAATGATGAAATATGGTGAGGGTGAAGTTTGGAACTGATGAAATAACGTTCCAGTTGTTCACCTGTTAACTTTGGAAATGGCAAAATGGTGTGAGAGTTGTTGAAATGTATAGTTTGGAAACAGCAAATTAACGTGAAGGTTGTTGCCGGGTTATGTTTGGAAATGACGAAGAAATATGAGGATTGTTGAAGGGTTAAGTTTGGAGAAAATGACGAAATAATGTGAGTCATTGAAGGGTTCAGTTTTTGAAAAAACAGTGTGAGTGTTGTTGCAGGGTTATGTTTTGAAATGGTGATGCAGAGGGGGAAAAGTCTGGAAATATTGAAAGTTGGGCAGAAATTAAAGCTAGCTGTGCAGAAAATCCAGAGGTATTAAAAATTCTTCTCCTGCAGGCCTGGAGTATGTCAGAATATAGCTTTGCATGTTTTGTATGTTGCCAATTTTGCCTATATTATGTTACATCTTCTGCCTTGTTCATTTAGTTTTATTTCCCCCCATTTTCTTCCCACATGAATGTTGCATCTTGACTTGTAAATCAGACTGTGCATATGATTTGGTGACTGCGTC
Organism: Alviniconcha marisindica; assembly: GCA_018857735.1. Classification (NCBI taxonomy): domain Eukaryota; kingdom Metazoa; phylum Mollusca; class Gastropoda; family Provannidae; genus Alviniconcha; species Alviniconcha marisindica. Next base: position 550,554 of record JABMCL010002724.1, on the reverse strand, counting down.
TTGCTAATGATTAGCACCATCCTAGTTGACTGGGAATTGAATGTCCAGCAACAATGCTCTGTGCTTGCCGTTCACTTTATCCATTTGTACAGTTTGGCCAGTTTCCACACATTTGTTGTTAACTTTGTTAATACCTGCATTGTGTACACTGTCTCCTTTTAGTCATAAACTTTATGTGCATGTACAGCATGAAGAGGGTTCACACCCATTTGTTGTTAACTTTGTACATGCCTACGGTGTGCACATCTTCTCTTTTCAGTCATTAATTGGATGTATTGTGCCGTATGGACAGTGTTCACAAGTATTTGTTGTTAGCCTTGGTCACACCTTCAATGTACACACTTTCTCCTTTCAGACATTAATTGTATGTACACAAACAGTGTTTCCACAGTTATTGTTAACTTTGTACATGCCTACACTGTACACAAACAGTTTCCACAGTTATTGTTAACTTTGTACATGCCTACACGGTGCACAAACAGTGTTTCCATGCAGTTATTGTTAACTTTGTACATGCTTTGTACACTTTCTCCTTTCAGTCATTAACTTTATGTGCATGTACAGTGTGAACAGTGTTCACATGCATTTGTTGTTAACTTTGTTCACACCTACAGTGTGCCCATTTTCCCCTTTTGGTCATAAACTTTATGTACATGCACAGTATGAACAGTGTTCACACAGATTTGTTGTTAACTTTGTACATGCCTGCTGTGTGCACACTTTCTGCTTTTCGTCAGTAACTACATTCACTGCCCCCGCTCTGTGTTTGGCTCTGACTTTGTTCACTTGTAACACTGTGTTTTTTGTCACTGACTTTATTAACATATGTACAGTTTGATCGCTTTCTCCTTTCTCTGTCTTGAATGTTATTCACGTGTAGAGTGGTAAATATACCTTGGTTGGAGAGGAGAGTCTTATTTTGGGAAAAGGGCACGGTTAAGTTTCTTTTTTCTGAATGTATTTTCATGTAGACTACTATTGTCATGTTTCTTTTTTCTGAATGTATTTTCATGTAGATTACTATTGTCATATTTTTCACTTTGTATCTTGTGTTTATGGTGCCTCCCCCCCCCCCCCCCCTTCCATTTTGTTTGTTGCTATGTACATACTTATTGTGAAGCTCATTGCATTTCACATGCTATTGAAATCATCCTTTTTTCTTCTTCTTTTTTGTGGGAAAAAAATGTGAAGGATGAAATTCATTTTCATCTAATGAGTTTAAAAGGCATGACACAAATTGTGACTCTGTCAGCCAGTGAGGCCACTGACAAATTGTGACACTGTCAGCCAGTGAGGCCACTGCAGTGCATTGTGACACTGCCAGCCAGTCATGCCACTGCCACTCATTGTGACACTGTCAGCCAGTGAGGCCGTGACACAAATTGTGACACTGTCAGCCAGTGAGGCCACTGCAGTGCATTGTGACACTGCCAGCCAGTCATGCCACTGCCACTCATTGTGACATTGTCAGCCAGTGAGGCCGTGACACAAATTGTGACACTGTCAGCCAGTGAGGCCACTGCAGTACATTGTGACACTGTCAGCCAGTCATGCCAGTGACATGTATTGTGACAATGTCAGCCAGTTGTGCCAGTGGCATGCATTGTGACAGTGTCAGCCAGTCATGCCAGTGACGTGTATTGTGGGAATGTCAGCCAGTGACATGTATTGTGACACTGTCAGCCAGTCAATCATTGTGACACTGTCAGTGAGTGCGGCCACTGCAGTGTATTGAAGGTGTTTCTGTGCAAGCTGCAGGTTCTTGGCTGTAAGCATGAGTGGTATAATATCCTTCCTCCACACATTATGTGTGACTTGAAAAGGGGTTTACTTGTAGGAAGAGGTTTCAAATGGGCATTTGCAGAGCTTGATCATCCTGAAGTGAGTCTGTGTGGTTGACAGAATGTTAAAATTCAATTACTAAATGTTACATTTGTTTCTGTGACGGATTTGTCAGTGTGCAGTGCAAGTTGTGGTCTGCTGGTCTGAGGCTGTATGATGAATGGTACTGTTGTGACTGTGTGAGGCTATGTACTGAATGGTACTGTTGTGACTGTGTTAGGAGGCTATGTACTGAATGGTACGTTGTGACTGTGTGAGGCTGTATGATGAATGGTACTGTTGTGACTGTGTGAGGCTTGTACTGAATGGTATGTTGTGACTGTGTGAGGCTTGACTGAATGGTACTGTTGTGACTGTGTGAGGCTATGTACTGAATGGTACTGTTGTGACTGTGTGAGGCTATGTACTGAATGGTACTGTTGTGACTGTGTGAGGCTATGTACTGAATGGTACTGTTGTGACTGTGTGAGGCTATGTACTGAATGGTACTGTTGTGACTGTGTGAGGCTATGTACTGAATGGTACTGTTGTGACTGTGTGAGGCTATGTACTGAATGGTACTGTTGTGACTGTGTGAGGCTATGATGAATGGTACTGTTGTGACTGTGTGAGGCTATGTACTGAATGGTACTGTTGTGACTGTGTGAGGCTATGTACTGAATGGTACTGTTGTGACTGTGTGAGGCTGTGTACTGAATGGTACTGTTGTGACTGTGTACTGAATGGTACTGTTGTGACTGTGTGAGGTGACTGCGTGAGGCTATGTACTGAATGGTACTGTTGTGACTGTGTGAGGCTTGTACTGAATGGTACTGTTGTGACTGTGTGAGGCTATGTACTGAATGGTACGGTTGTGACTGTGTGAGGCTATGTACTGAATGGTACTGTTGTGACTGTGTGAGGCTATGTACTGAATGGTATGGTTGTGACTGTGTGAGGCTATGTACTGAATGGTACTGTTGTGACTGTGTGAGGCTATGTACTGAATGGTACGGTTGTGACTTTGTGTGTGAGGCTATGTACTGAATGGTACTGTTGTGACTGTGTGAGGCTATGTACTGAATGGTACGGTTGTGACTGTGTTAGGTGACTGCATGAGGCTATGTACTGAATGGTACTGTTGTGACTGTGAGGCTGTATGATGAATGGTACTGTTGTGACTGTGTGAGGCTGTATGATGAATGGTGCTGTTGTGACTGTGTGAGGCTATGTATGAATGGTACGTTGTGACTGTGTGAGGTGACTGCGTGAGGCTATGTACTGAATGGTACTGTTGTGACTGTGTGAGGCTATGTACTGAATGGTACTGTTGTGACTGTGTTGATGTACTGTGACTGTTAGTGACTGGACTATGTACTGAATGGTACTGTTGTGACTGTGTGAGGCTATGTACTGAATGGTACTGTTGTGATGTGTACTGATGGTATGTGATTGGGCTTGTACTGAATGGTACTGTTGTGACTGTGTGAGGCTATGTACTGAATGGTATGTTGTGACTGTGTGAGGCTATGTACTGAATGGTACTGTTGTGACTGTGTGAGGCTATGTACTGAATGGTACTGTTGTGACTGTGTGAGGCTATGTACTGAATGGTATGGTTGTGACTGTGTGAGGCTATGTACTGAATGGTATGGTTGTGACTGTGTGAGGCTATGTACTGAATGGTACGGTTGTGACTGTGTGAGGCTATGTACTGAATGGTACTGTTGTGACTGTGTGAGGCTATGTACTGAATGGTACGGTTGTGACTGTGTGAGGCTGTGTACTGAATGGTACTGTTGTGACTGTGAGGCTATGTACTGAATGGTACTGTTGTGATTGTGTGAGGCTATGTACTGAATGGTACTGTCATGATTGTTTGTGTGAGGTTATGTACTGAATGGTAGTGTTACTGATATGTGTGTAAGGTAGTGTACTGAATGCTACTGTTGCCTATAGTGTGTGTGAAGTTCTGTGCCAAATGGTATCATAGCTGATAATTTATGTGATGTGTTAGTGCCAGTACAGCTGTGTACTCAAGTCTGTTGGTAGTTTGTGTGGCTGGTTTGTGTCAGTGCACATTGCAGATTGTGGACTCAGACTCGTTGGTAGTTTGTGTGAAAGTATTGTGTCTGTACACAGAGCAAGCTGTGTACTGAGATGTATGGTTGCTTGTTTGAAGGGTTTGTGTCAGTGTACTGTGCAAAATGGGATGTCAGGTTGGCAGCTTGTGTGAAGGGTTCTTGTGTGAAGGGTTTGTGTCAGTGCAAGCTGTATACCCAAACTTTGTTGGTAGTTTGTGTGAAGGGTTTGTGTCAGTGCAAGCTGTATACCCAAACTTTGTTGGTAGTTTGTGTGAAGGGTTTGTGTCAGTGCAAGCTGTATACCCAAACTTTGTTGGTAGTTTGTGTGAAGGGTTTGTGTCAGTGCAAGCTGTATACCCAAACTTTGTTGGTAGTTTGTGTGAAGGGTTTTTAACAGTGCAGCTGAGTACTGGAGTTTGTTGGTAGTTTGTGTGAAGGGTTTGTGTCAGTGCACAGGGCATGCTCTGTATTCAGATCTGTTGGTAGTTTGTACTAAGGGTTTGTGTCAGTGCACAGTGCATGCTCTGTATTCAGATCTGTTGGTAGTTTGTACTAAGGGTTTGTGTCAGTGCACAGTGCATGCTCTGTATATTCAGATCTGTTGGTAGTTTGTACTAAGGGTTTGTGTCAGTGCACAGTGCATGCTCTGTATTCAGATCTGTTGGTAGTTTGTACTAAGGGTTTGTGTCAGTGCACAGTGCATGCTCTGTATTCAGATCTGTTGGTAGTTTGTACTAAGGGTTTGTGTCAGTGCACAGTGCATGCTCTGTACTCAAATCTGTTGGTAGTTTGTGTGAAGGTTTGTGTCAGTGCACTGTGCATGCTCTGTACTCAATGCTGTTGGTAGTTTGCACTAAGGGTTTGTGTCAGTGTACTGTGCATGCTCTGTACTCAAATATGTTGGTAGTTTGCACTAAGGGTTTGTGTCAGTGCACTGTGCATGCTCTGTACTCAAATATGTTGGTAGTTTGCACTAAGGGTTTGTGTCAGTGCACTGTGCATGCTCTGTACTCAAATATGTTGGTAGTTTGCACTAAGGGTTTGTGTCAGTGCACTGTGCATGCTCTGTACTCAAATATGTTGGTAGTTTGCACTAAGGGTTTGTGTCAGTGCACTGTGTGTGCTCTGTAATCAAATATGTTGGTAGTTTGCACTAAGGGTTTGTGACAGTGCACTGTGCATGCTCTGTAATCAATGCTGTTGGTAGTTTGCCCTCAGGGTTTGTGTCAGTGCACTGTGCATGCTCTGTACTCAATGCTGTTGGTAGTTTGTGCTAAGGGTTTGTGTCAGTGCTCTGTGTGTGCTCTGTAATCAAATTTGTTGGGAGTTTGTGTGAAGGTTTGTGTCAGTGCTTCCTGACTGGAGGCTGGGGATGATTGATGTCAGGCTCCTGTCTGGAATCTCAGGGCTGTCATTTGATTCCCCTGTCCTCTCACCTTTTTTCCCCTGAAAATTCTCCAGTATTTTTTGTTAGGAGATAGGCATTATTATGTGTCATGTGTTGAGCAGCTAGGAGATGATGGTTTGTAGGTGGGATGTTCATAGGGCACTGGGCTTTGCCATCATGCATTTATATAATAATAATAATAATAATAAAAACAAGTTGTTTATTTCTGTCCATTGGCATTGCTGTTTTATATTTTCCTTTAATGCAGTAACAATAAATTAGACTGAGTGGTCAGCAATACCAGCCTTATATGCTGTTTTTAACAAGAGCAATATTGAAAGGACTAACTGAAGTTTTTGTTTGGTGTTTGTGTATTTTTGTCTTATAAATTATTTTTGTGTAGAGACTTTGTGAATTTGACTTGAGAAATGGTTACATATATATGATTAATGAGAAGAGTTTTGAAATATGCATTTGCTTAGCACAGAGTTGAACCATCATGAGGTGACCGTGTGGTTGACAGAATGTTAAAATCCAGTTACTAACTTTTCTCAGTGCAAGCTGTATACTTGTTGGTAGCTTGTGTGAATGGTTTGTGTCAGTGCGCAGTGCAAGCTGTGTCCTTGGTAGTTGTGTGTGAAGGATTTGTGTAAGTGCACAGTGCAAGCTGTGTACCTGTTGGTAGTTTGTGTCAAGGGTTTGTGTCAGTGCACAGTGCAAGCTGTGTACTTGTTGGCAGTTTGTGTGAAGGATTTGTGTAGTGCACAGTGCAAGCTGTGTACTTGTTGGCAGTTTGTGTGAAGGATTTGTGTCAGTGCACAGTGCAAGCTGTGTACTTGTTGGCAGTTGGTGTGAAGGATTTGTGTCAGTGCACAGTGCAAGCTGTGTACTTGTTGGCAGTTTGTGTGAAGGATTTGTGTCAGTGCACAGTGCAAGCTGTGTACTTGTTGGCAGTTGGTGTGAAGGATTTGTGTCAGTGCACAGTGCAAGCTGTGTACTTGTTGGCAGTTGGTGTGAAGGATTTGTGTCAGTGCACAGTGCAAGCTATGTACTTGTTGGCAGTTGGTGTGAAGGATTTGTGTCAGTGCACAGTGCAAGCTGTGTACTTGTTGGCAGTTGGTGTGAAGGATTTGTGTCAGTGCACAGTGCAAGCTGTGTACTTGTTGGCAGTTTAGTCCATTGTGTCCCAGTCCAGGGCATAGGGTAAGGGTTGGTGTTAGGGATACAGTAAGACTGGGCCTGTCGCACAATAGAACGTACACACTGGGATGGCCCTGTTTGTGTGAACTTTGTGAAGGATTTACACTAGTGCACACTCCAATTTGCTTACTCAATTCAATTTCTTGGTAGTTTGTGTGAAAGGTTTGGTGCGTGAGGCAGGCTGGGTACTTTGGGTGCGGTGTTGTTGGATTCTGTGAAGGTTTTGTGGCACTATTGGAGAATGCACTGCAAGAGGTACCTAATTTGTGAGTGACATGAATAGTGTGAGTCTGTGTAATGATCATTGTTAGGCCATTCGGCCTGCCAGCCGGGTGTTGCAAAAACTTTAATGCTGTGATTTTTGTTTTGTTTTGACACTGTAAATGTGATAAAAGTCAAACTTCGCATGTTGGGAGTACTCACTAAGCTTTCAGTGATCTTGACCACAGTTCAAGGTCACAGCAGCATCAAATAGGTTCAAAGGTTGTAGATTTGGCTAATTCTCTTTTCTGATCCAGTTCAAACTTTGTGTGGCTTGATAAATACATAGAGCAGTTTATTGCATGTAATGCTTTTATTGATTTCAGCTCTGTTCAGACAACTGATTTTTTTATATTTAAAAAAAAAAGAATCTTAACAATGGCTTTTGCTGTTTCAGCACGGTTTTCCTTTGAGCTTCTCTGATGGATAAGACTACATTGAGCTTCACATTTTCATATCAGTTTCAGTGACCGTTGATCAGATTTCAGGACCATGACAGTGTTAGAAAGTGTAAACAATCAATTGTTCTCAGCGTGCATGTTCTTGTCAGATCTGCGATAAATCAGACAGAATGGCTGTTGATGCATACTTTTTTAATAAGATGCTATTCAAGGGACTAACTCCGAAAATTCATGTTTGATGTTTGTGCGCATGTATGTTTTGTTTTATATTTGTGTATAGATTGATTTTGATGATTTGAGAATGTGTTTACATTTATATAAGAAGAGTTTTCAAATGCGCATTTGCTTATAAGACACAGTTTTGTCATCCAGGGGTGACCCCAAGTGGTTGACAGGATGTTGAAATTTAATTCCTAACTGACTAACTGGTTCAGACTGTGTGTGAATGTTGCATACAAACAGGTTGCTAGGCTGTTTAGCAGGGCAGTAATAAGTCCTGTATTATTTGTTGCTTTTTCTGCATAGAGACATGGAGGGAGAGTGGTGATGACATTTATTATGTTTGCGAGATGTGGTCTTGATGTAAGTTAGGTTGCCATGTGTTGCATCATTTGCTATGTATATTGGATGTGTTTGACACACAAAACCTTGTGATAAGCATGATAGGAAATAAAATACATTATGTATATGAATATGATAAACAAGGTACTTTGGGGGGGGGGGGGGGGGGTAGAGGTGGGTATAATTTGCTTCTTTGTCTTCAAATCCAGCAACATTCTCCAAGCTTGATGTGATTTTCATGTCTTTGTTTTCAAACAGACTAAGACTTGCATCTGAGTTGAGAATGTTGGACTTGTAAACCCCCCCCCCCCCCCCTCCACTCCTCTTTCAGTGCTAACGGTGTGAACATTTACTGTTTTTTGGTTATTGTTATGTCCCCCGTCCATTTCAGCACTGACTCTTGACAGGAAAGAGAAATTGAAAAACCAGTTTTATTTTCACTTTGACTGTCTGGATCCTCACAGCCCATGGTGTAGGGGCCTTGTGCTTCACTCTGAACTACACAGTCTGTGTGTTGTGGGTCTGTGTTGCCCAATTAATTCCCTGAAAAATCCTTTGAATTTGTCTTGTCTCAGATTTCACTTCTCTTGGTTGTTGATCATTTCCACATTAAGGTGTTGTTGAAAAGTTAATTACATAAAAGATGAGACTGATGATAATTAATGGCATACAGATGAATACAAGAATAACTTTACAAAAGTCCTTAAATACATGACATGTTGTAACTGTATTTCATTGTATTTTTGGACTGGCTTGAAACATAATTTAGTCAGCAGTGCCACTGTCGATGTCATTGGGATTTTGCCGTTAATGGGAGGTTGCAGTTTTGATTTAAAAAAATCAAAATATTAGTTAAGAGTCATCATTCTGTCAGAGTTTGTCAGCTGGAAATGAAGTGAAACACAGTGGGGAGTGTATGTAAATGATCATTATGATGTGAAGTGTAGACCAGCAAATGTCTTCATAAATATAGCTGACAGCCATGTGGGTTTGGTCTCTTAAATTGTTCATATGCTGACCAAGTTTGTTTTGTGATAAAATCATGTAATTATCAATACATGTGTGTTGGCTTTGTTTTCATACAAAAAAATACTACTTAATACAGTTTTAGGACATTATAGTTAGTAACTGGATCTGAATGAACTGGCAACAATGTTGTGAAGCTGTGACGATAAGGCAATAATAGTAATAATGGACAATGATGATCTGTGACATCCTGCCTCATTCGAGCTGACTGCATCAATATGCATGAGAATGATCTGTCAGGGGTCGCGCTGCCTTTTAGAGATTTGCGTCAACCGACGCGAAACATTACGTATTTTGCGTCAATGGCACGAAAAATGTGTACAGTATAACCTAGAATTAACGCACATTACAAAGCCAAAATGATAGTACCTGATTGTAGCTCACGGTCTATAATGTGAGCAGACGAAAATAGTAAAAAGAAGGTCTATCCGTGCACAAAAAATGTGGTAACGTTCAGTAAATTTGCCGTTCACAGAAAAAGTTTGAACAGATCGGAACATCGTACATGGCATCATTTTTAAAGGAAGAACTGCAGCAGACGATGTCGGCAAACCCAGTTCTCGTCTACTGCGGGAATTAGTAACGAGACGAAGTTGAAGTCGAGGCTGCCGCCATTTTCTCTCATTCGTATTCGGTGTCGACGCGTGTTTTGTTTTCGATTTCGTAGTCTTCTACTTTTGAGTAAATTCTGATGATATTACACGCTGACAAAGTAGGCATGCTGGGTGGTTCCAAATTCCATATCTGGGATCGTGTCCTCCGTCGATTGACCGGAAAATAACGCTGATCAGTTCGGCAAAATGTCTGGCCAGTCTGTGGCCTGTCAGATAGGGGAACCAATCTTCTTCCAGATCTATACGGGTTCGTTACAATTCGGTTTCAAATTAATCGTTTTCTTTTTTCGGAAAAGTATGCGAATTTTATTCACAGACAGGGCGCATGGATAAGATTTTAGGAAAAGTTTCACCGTCGCCTTATAGTCCAAAAATTACGGTAGCTTACGGGGAGTTACGCGTTTATTTCGCTGTCCAGATCCCTCCCTTCATTGACTGACTTGAACGGCTGAGATGATACTGAGTTTGCAAGTAGATCTAGTGTTGAATGACGCGGCATCCACCAGTGAGGCATAACTTGTTTAATCGGTGTTGTCATTTTGCGTACGGTGACGCAGCGATGTGGCTAAAATGCGTACGGCACCCGAAAAATGCAATATTTACGCTAAATTTTGCAATGAGCGCGACCCCTGTCTACATTTCAGATCAGCCATCCATACATTTCAACGTCTAAGTGATGTCATGAAAAGGGTAATTTGAATGAACGCTAAAAACTGGTTATAAAACATTCACATCATACCACTCATGATAATGTCTGTTACATTTGCCACAAGAAAACTAGTCCAGAAAAACAGTTACATTTGCCGCAAAAACAAAAACAAACAATAAAAGGAGGATGAAGAAGAAAGAGGTACCACCACAAGAAAATGAGCTGCAAAAGTACAAAATATTCACAGCACTCCAATCTCGAGCCAAATCAGTGACAATTATATTCTGCATAAGAAAATGAGGCGCAAGACATGCACCACAGACATAGACTGCTTAACTGGTAACTTACTGCAGGAACACACGAAGCCACCGCGCGGAGTGGTTTCCCCTAAACGTTAACCTCAAAGTTTCAACCGCGACCATTTCGATAGCGAAGATGCCGTGTTGTGTGGCAATCAGTTGTTTAGGAAAGGACACTAAAGAGGTAAGACGGAAAGGCTACATCTTTCTCCTGTAAGTCAAGTGAGTATTTGTTCGATTTGAATCTTAATCTAAAGTTGATCAACGAAAAATGTTTATGTTTATCAAGCTGTCTGATGTAAATCTGGACGCAACTTTGGCGAGAGTGGCAAACAAACAAAACAAAAAACATCTGTTCGCGAGTTCTTATATAATTGTACAGTGTGTGTGTGTGTGTGCTCGCAGAAGTGCATGCGAGATCTCACTGGCATTATTAACGATATTGTATATTTTCGAACTGAAGCTGAATGCTGATGTTTGAAGCATAGTCGCTCTGATATAACCGCAATGGCTGACTAGGCGTAAAACACCAAGTTACTTACTTGAAGCATAGATATATAGGCCTAATGCAGTGTTCCGCCGAAGTCGATAAAACAAAACTTGGAGAAAAAAACACCACTAACTACCGATAAGCTGTTTTGCTGGAAAAAATTCAAGTAGTTCAGTAAGTGTGCAACAAACGACAGTCCCAGCTGTCCAATGGTTACTTCGTGTGGACAACGTGCTGCGTCCGGCTAACGACACAGACAGGCCGCTCAAGGGCAGTCAATTTGCCAACAGAGTTGCATCCCTTGAACGAACTCGCTTCCGTTGGCAGCTTCCCGATTTATTGCCCTTGAGCAGTCTATTATTCTACGTTCTGTGGATATCAGCCAAAAAAAAAAAAAAAAATTAAGAGGGGGGGGGGGGGGGGGGGGTTTACAAATATCGCAGCACTCCAGTCACAAGAATACTATATATATGGCATTTGCTACAAGAATATCGGTTACAAAATACTCGCCTCAAAAGCATCGGTTACATCGCGCGCGCGCACCCCCCCCCCCCTCCACACACACACACACACACCACCACCACCACCACCACCACCACAACAACAACAACAGCCAACAAAGGAGCTTTGTCCTTGGAGATTCAAACTGGAATTTTACCAAGTCCGTTACCCTGTGAGAATCCCAATAACAACAGCATGCAAAACCTTCAGCTAGATTTATTTCCCCGTTTTGATCGTGTTCCCAGCGCAGACTGACACCGGTAGACCTCTGGCGTTGTGCGTGCAGTCAGCAGGTGGCTTAGACGGTTTGTGAGGGGACAAAGGCCATCCAGTCTAACAATGCTTTATGTAGACGTAATAAATCTAGATTGCTTCATGTGAAATGGACCGCAAACAAATTGGGCTACAGGCCCATATAATAATGTAACCGAATGCATTGTGTGTGTCGAGGGCCATGACCCTTTAACCTTTTCTTTCCTGTCCTTTTTCTTTTTTGACTGGGTGGGAATTTATGTCCCCAATTATCTAAAGTGTTAAAACTTGTGCGCTGGGCCCGCCGCGTCCTCTTTCCCCCAGTGTCCCTGCAGTAGCAGGTCGACAGTTATTTCGAGCTGCTGCCTATGCGTCTGATTCAGGGGAGAGCCTACACTGTTTCCTGGTTGGTAGGTAGGTAGGTAGTGTTGCTTAAAGTGCCTACTCTGCTGCTCAAACCGCTGAACAACTATAACACACGTAATGTACATCGAGATGGAAAGTGTTATTAGCAATTTAACAAAAAAGCTATCACTACCTGTGCCAACATTTTACGGCAAAATATATTTAGACAATCACGTTAAACTAATATACCGAAGAAAAGGAAACCTCACCGGGTGATCTCCACCGAACATGGCTCAAGCCATGGACTTAGTGAGCCGGTGTGGCTCTCCTTTCTCTTCAAAAGGTGTGGTCTGTGGACACTGTCTTGTGACTTTGTCCCTCACAATTATGAAACATTAAAATGGCTCTCATCGCTGCCCACCTTAATGCAGAAGTCATTCTGGTGGTGACAGTGTAGCGATAGGTATATAATCTCCCTCTCCCCCCACCTCCATACCCCCTTCCCCCCTTCTCCCCGTCCCTAATAAGCCTTATGGTTTCTGTGGACGTTAAGCATCATGTTTACTTACTTACCATGGTCTTGTATCTACCCATGGATCAAGCCATGGAGCTATATCTACCCATGGATCAAGCCATGGACCTATATCTACCCATGGATCAAGCCATGGACTTGTATCTACCCATGGATCAAGCCATGGACCTATATCTACCCATGGATCAAGCCATGGACTTATATCTACCCATGGATCAAGCCATGGACCTATATCTACCCATGGATCAAGCCATGGACTTATATCTACCCATGGATCAAGCGCTGAAGCAACGCGCACCGGAGGGCCAAGCGCAACAGGCGACGCGGTGTATGGCTCGCTGTCAGCACGCAGTGCTCCCAGTGTTTCAGACACACTCCGACAGACACCCGGTTGATGATGGTGATGATGATGATGTAGAGCTTCATGTCCTCGGATGTCGGTTGAAATATTAGGGACAAACTGTGACCAGTGGCGAAGCACGGTTCAATGCTGCTTTACGTCCACAGAAACCGTAAGGCTCATTAGGACGGAAAGCCCAGGACGGCCACCTCGACTTTCACACAGCTCCTGAACTATGTAAAGACACCAGGCTTGGTCGTCGGCTTTTCGGGTGGACGAGTTGTTGCTGCTGAAGTGTTGCTTTACGTCCACAAAAACCGTAGGCTTATTAGGGACGGGAGCCCAGGACGGCCACCTCGACTTTCACACAGCTCCTGACCTCTGCGGGTGGACGAGTGGAGCAAGTAAGTAAACACGGTGCTTAACGTCCACAGAAACCATAAGGCTTATTAGGGACGGGGAGAAGGGGGACGGGGGGAGGAGGTATGGAGGGGGGGAAGAGGGAGAGTGTATACCTATCGGTACACTGTCACCACCAGAATGACTTCTGCATCAAGATGGGCGGCGGTGAGAGCCATTTTAATGTTTCAGTAGGAAGTGATGGACAAAGTCACAAGACAGTGTCCACAAACCACAACCTTTTTGAAGAGAAAGGAGAGCCGAAGCGGTATCGAACAGAGGTCCTTCCACTTACCAGCCTAACGCCTTACCGCTAGGCCAAACCGATGATAACGTGGGGCTTCATGTCCTCGGATGTCTACGCCAAACCGAGTGGAGCCATGGACTTATGTATCTATTGCGCGATTCAGCGAAGCTGGTTTGCTAGAGTGAATGCGCTTTGTGATCTTTCGCGCAAGAAGTCGCGAGAGGTAGCAGCGCACTTCCGGGCCGATTTCCGAGTAGGCGTTGCTTCACGCTGTGTATAACAGTGGAAGTTGAACCTAGAATCGCGAAGCAGTACAAATGCCAATACTGTTGCAGTTGCAAAAATTACCGTGGAAGGGGATGGAGGGTGGGGAAAAAAAGTGTCTTTGCGTCGTTTTTTGGCTGACCAGAAGATCGCGAGTTCGTAGAAAAAATGCGTTTGGGGGCATCCTATAGCATGAGCAACAAGTTATTGCTTATTGCCAGACACATTATGAATACGGGCCTCCAAAAATGCCTTTAAAGTTGGCAGTGTAAAATTCGCAAATTCACTGTCACCGCCTTCCATTGTGAAGAAAGTACGCACCGGAAGTAAAAGCAGCCAAGGGGCTTAAGCGATGCCGGGCAAAAGTCAAAGGGAGTTAACAACCCCGCCTGAATCGCCCAATAGGTCCATGAGTGGAGCGGTCCGGAGTCTGCGGGTGACTGTCCATGAGTGGAGCGGTCCGGAGTCTGCGGGTGACTGTCCATGAGTGGAGCGGTCCGGAGTCTGCGGGTGACTGTCCATGAGTGGAGCGGTCCGGAGTCTGCGGGTGACTGTCCATGAGTGGAGCGGTCCGGAGTCTGCGGGTGACTGCAGTTACCGAGCTGTAAGTGGCTGTCATCGGTCTGATGTGTCCAGGGGTGGCTGTCATTACTGGTCTGAACGTGGCTGTAACGGTCTCAGGGTGGCTGTAACGGTCTGAGAGTGGCTGTAACGGCATGACAATGGCTGTAACAGTCAGAGTGGCTGTTAGAGTGGCTGTAGCGGCCTGAGAGTTGCTGTAACAGTTTTGAGAGTGGCTGTAAAAGTCTGCAGGTGGCTGTAACAGTCTGGGGATGGCTGTAACGGTCTGAAGGTGGCTGTAACGGTCTGAGAGTGGATGTAACGTTCTGAGACTGGCTGTAACGGTCTGAGAATGGATGTAACGTTATGAGAGTGGATGTTGCTGTCTGAGGGTGATTGTAACGGTCTGAGGGTGGCTGTTGTATTCTGAGGGTAGGCTGTAACGGCCCTGTGGTGGTTGGAACGGTCTAGGTCGAGTGGCTGTTACAGTCTGAGGGTGGCTGTAACAGTAATAGGGTTGCTGGGAGTAGGCGTCACGACATGATGGTGACTGAGAAACAATGTGAGAGTGGCTGTAACAGTCTGAAGGTGGTTGTAACAGTCTGGGGATGGCTGTAACAGTCTGAAGGTGGTTGGTTGTAACAGGCTGGGGATGGCTGTAACAGGCTGGGGTTGGCTGTAACAGTCTGAAGGTGTTTGGTTGTAACAGGCTGGGGATGGCTGTAACAGTCTGAAGGTGGTTGTAACAGTCTGGGGATGGCTGTAACAGTCTGAAGGTGGTTGGTTGTAACAGTCTGGGGTTGGTTGTAACAGTCTGAAGGTGGTTGGCTGTAACAGTCTGGGGATGGCTGTAACAGTCTGACGGTGGTTGGTTGTAACAGTCTGGGGATGGCTGTAACAGTCTGAAGGTAGTTGTAACAGTCTGGGGATGGCTGTAACAGTCTGAAGGTGGTTGGCTGTAACAGTCTGCGGATGGCTGTAACAGTCTGAAGGTGGTTGGCTGTAACAGTCTGGGGATGGCTGTAACAGTCTGAAGGTGGTTGGTTGTAACAGTCTGGGGATGGCTGTAACAGTCTGAAGGTGGTTGTAACAGTCTGGGGATGGCTGTAACAGTCTGAAGGTGGTTGGTTGTACAGTCTGGGGTTGGCTGTAACAGTCTGAAGGTGGTTGGTTGTAACAGTCTGGGGATGGCTGTAACAGTCTGGGGATGGCTGTAACAGTCTGAAGGTGGTTGGTTGTAACAGGCTGGTGGTGGCTGTAACAGGCTGAAGGTGGTTGTAACAGTCTGGGGATGGCTGTAACAGTCTGAAGGTGGTTGGCTGTAACAGTCTGGGGATGGCTGTAACAGTCTGAAGGTGGTTAGTTGTAACAGTCTGGGGATGGCTGTAACAGTCTGAAGGGTGGTTGTAACAGTCTGAGGATGGCTGTAACAGTCTGAAGGTGGTTGGTTGTACAGTCTGGGGTTGGCTGTAACAGTCTGGGGTTGGCTGTAACAGTCTGGTGGTTGGTCTGTAACAGTCTGGGATGGCTGTAACAGTCTGAAGGTGGTGGCTGTAACAGGCTGAAGGTGGTGGCTGTAACACTGGGGTGGTGTAACAGCTGAAGGGTTGGTTGTAACAGTCTGGGGATGGCTGTAACAGTCTGAAGGTGGTTGGTGTAACAGTCTGGGGATGGCTGTAACAGTCTGAAGGTGGTTGTTGTAACAGTCTGGGGATGGCTGTAACAGTTGAAGGTGGTTGTAACAGTCTGGGGATGGCTGTAACAGTCTGAAGGTGGTTGGTTGTAACAGTCTGGGGATGGCTGTAACAGTCTGAAGGTGGTTGGTTGTAACAGGCTGGGGATGGCTGTGACGGTCACGTCGCATGACATAGAAGCGGTAGCTGGTTTAGGCATGATTGCCACACACACACACACACACACAACCCAGCAACAACAACAACAACGAAGAAAAACAGCAACAAAACAACACTAGCGAGCAGCGCGGGCCACACACAGACATACAAGGACTACATCTACAGGCTTGAAGCAGTCGCTACTCACACTAAATACAGCACAGGCACATACTGTAACAGGTTGTGTGTAAAACGCCGAGCTGCCTCTTCGAGCGCCTGTGGTTTCACCGATCAGGCTGGCCAAGAAACGTCACCACACCTGTAAAAAATCGGACCGGTTCCTGTTTCGGTGCTGTGAGCGTGTTTGTGCCGGTGTGTACTGTGGCGCCCCGGTTTCTTGGGAAAAACAAAACAGTGGGGGTCTACGTGCAGTCCATGGAGTAAGTTGTGCTTCTCGGCGCGGGTCAGTCATACGCCTTGCCTCTCGGTTTGTCTGTTTGTCGTCTGTGGACGTGCTTGTGTGTGGTGTAGTCTGATCACCATCAACACTGACTGGCCTTTCGTCCACACTGACGTGTCTGTCATCAACACGGCCACCAACAGCGGACGGCTCGTCATCAACACTGAGCGGTTTCTCATCGACAGTGACAGGTCTGTGATCAGTTATTAACCTATGACTGTATAATGATAAATGATAATAATTGTGGGATCTTAGAACTCTCAGAGGAGCCCTTCCTCACAGGAGAACATAGCGCTTTACAATTATGAACGACATTTACAGTGACAGAATAAAACTGCTCATCGCGTGCAAAGCAAACACACACACACACACACGCACACACACACACACACACACACACACACACACACACACACACACACACGCACACACACACACACACACACACACACGCACACCACACACACACACACACCAATCAGTACCATGCTGGGATAAGGTGAGGTTTAGTTGTTGATTTAAAGGAAGAGGCTGATTGACTGAGACAATCTAATTTCTTTTAGAAGTGTGTTCCAGAGTGTTGGAGTAATGTAACAGAAAGAACGTTCGCCATGCGACTTAGTATGCACAGTATACGGATATCTGCGGAAGATCGAAGTTGCCTGGAGGGCGTGTAGATCTTGAGTAGATCGAAAAGGTGGACAGGGCCAGTAGAAGTCATAACACCGAAGCAAAGATAAGAAATTTTGTATTTGATTCTAGCATCGACTGGAAGCCAGTGCGAAGATGAGGTGACATGATGCGGTCTGTCCTAGCAGCTTTCACGATGAGACGAGCTGCATTGTTTTGAACCTTCTGTATGGTGTGTGTGTGTGTGTGTGTGTGTGTGTGTGTGTGTGTGTGTGTGTGTGTGTGTGACTATGTGTGTGTGTGTGTAGTTGAGTGTGTGTGTGTGTGTGTGTGTGTGTGTGTGTGTGTGTGTGTGTGTGTGTAGTGCTGTGTGTGTGTATGTGTGTGTGTGTGTGTGTGTGTGTGTGTGTGAACCCGCGCGAGAGCGGCGAGAGTAAGAGCTACGCTAACTCCGAGTCCAGTTGTTTAGTTTTTGTGACTGTTAGCGCCTGACGGCAGCAAGTCATCCATGACGGCATGGCTAGTGTGATCACAGAGCAGAAAGCACTGTCGCCGCTCAGTGCGCACGTCGGCCTTCCCTTCGGTCACAGCTACACGACCTGCTCCAAAAGGTTTAACCACAGGCACCAGGCGTCCGTCCACTTGGACACCATTAGCTTGTTACTGTGACCGGTTTAAAGGAAAGTGCCTATGCGAGAGGTTGAAGACAGCATTGTGTATTGAGGTCTACGATCTCCGCACAGACCAGCAGAAAGAGCCGGGTTCGCCGCACGTCGGCGCATGTCAGTAACCAGGTCCTGGATTATGTTGATGCTCAGTTCGGGTGCCTGTACGCCATCGACGGCATCGTTGATTATGTTCATGTTTTGTCGTCAGGCGCCTATACGTCAAAGACTAGAGCGTTGATTATGTTGATGTTTCAGCATCTGGCACCTGTGTTTTAATGACAGTGTTGAAATCCTTGATTGTATTGTTTCAGCGTCATGCGCCTGTATGTTAGCGATGATAGCATTGATTATGTTTCAGCCTCAGCGGCATGTCAATAACCAGACCATTGTCGACACTGATTATGTTGACGCTTCCGCATCTGGCACTGTAACCAGATCACTGATGATGTTGACGTTTCATCGTCATGCGCCTGTATGTCAGACTAGATTATCGATTATATTGCTGCTTCAGTTTCATGCACCTGTAAATAACTGGATCCTTAGCTGTGTTAGTGTGCTAACGTCGGTCGCCTATCGATGCCGTTACCTCAGTGGACTCTTCGCTAGCTTCTGTGGACAAATGAATAGTTAATGGCTTCAGCGCTCCTGTGCCGTGTATTTTGTTCTTTTCTGTACAGCACACACCGTAACCTTGACAAGCCGATACTGGTATACCAGACTGATCGCGCCGCTGGTCTTATTGCGTCTGTGTTGTAGTCTTACTCAATAACATCTTGGCGTACATTCCTTGTTTTGTGCCCAGCCTTGAACGCGTACTGTGATAGAAGCCTATGTTTAGTGCTGCTTTCCAGGGCAACGTATACACAAGCCAACACAGAAAGAGAGCGTGGGGGGGGGGGGGGGGGGGGGGGGGGGGGGGGGGGGGGGGGGGGGTGAAGGGTGGTGGTGGTGGAGGTAGAGACCGAGAGGACAAGACAGGCAGAGAAGTAAGTAAATTGGTGTTCTACGCCCAGTCAACCAGTGTGGTTATATCAGGGCGATCAGAACTGGTAGAGACCCACAGAATAAGGGTGTTGTAAAACACTAAAGGCAGAGAAGCTGGCGGCATTTCCAGGGTGCCAAGCTTGCTTACAACGCCCTAAGTGCAGGCATTTAACAGCAAGGACTTAAAACGTAGCCTACGGCGGGGACACCACGTAACATTCCATAGTGAACGGTAACATTGCATCACAATACACGAGGTTCGCTGCTTGCTGCTGGTCCACCGCCAGGCTGCAGGACTGCCACTCCTTGGCTCATACTGGCAGCTCGCAGGACCGCTCTTTCTGTCATTCCTCATTTCCAACACACATTCTACATTAAAAACATATTTTTAATACACACACACACACACACACACACACACACCACACACACACACACTCACACACACACACACTCACTCACCACTCACACACAACACACACACCACACACACACACCACACAACACACAACCACACACACACAAACACTCACTCACTCACTCACTCACTCACACACACACACACACACACACACACACACACACACACACACACACACACACACACACACACACAGAGCTCTGTTCCCCACTGTCTCTCGTTCAACACGACAGGCTGATGTCACAAGACCCACAGGCAGGTCATAGGACTCACAGGGTAGGCTGATGTCACAGGACCCACAGGCAGGCTGATGTCACAGGACTCACAGGCAGGCTGATGTCACAGGACCCACAGGCAGGCTGATGTCACAGGACCCACAGGCAGGCTGATGTCATAGGACCCACAGGCAGGCTGATGTCACAGGACTCACAGGCAGGCTGATGTCACAGGACCCACAGTGTAGGCTGATGTCACAGGACCCACAGTGTAGGCTGATGTCACAGGACCCACAGGCAGGCTGGCTTCACAGGAACCACGGGTTCGCCGTTTAGCGGGACATCGGCTGCAGTGGCAGTCTCAGACGCTGTTCGCCTGTCTGAGTAATTCTGCAGCTGGTCGCCTGTCTGAGTAATTCTGCAGCTGGTCGCCTGTCTGAGTAATTCTGCAGCTGGTCGCCAGTCTGAGTAATTCTGCAGCTGGTCGCCAGTCTCAGTAATTCTGCAGCTGGTCGCCGGTCTGAGTAATTCTGTATCTGGTCGCCAGTTTGAGTAATTCTGCAACGCGCTAACTCAATCCAGTTTTGAACTAGCGCCACTCTCCCTCTTAGCCCCTTCCAGTCAGCTCCACCCTTCTTCTGGTCAACTCGGCCCTCCTTCCGGTCAACTCGGCCCTCCTTCTACTGGTCAGCGACCCTTCCTCTGGGTCAACTCGACCCGCTTTCTGGTCAACTAGACCTGAAGTCCAAGTCACCTTAATGTGATCAAGTCAACCAAATTTGTCTCATGCCATACAAAAAACATAATCATAAAAGGAAAAAGAATTCTGATGCTTGCTGTTACCGAGGCAGGCAGAAATTCGTCTGGAGAGGTGACTGAAAAGTTGGGAGTTGTAGAGGTGTCGATGTAGAGGTGACACATTTTAGTTGTGAACTCATGGAGGGGACCGGGGCATAATTCTGCTCTTCGCGGGTGCTGCTCAGCGTTCAGGTCCATGCTGCTTTCCCCAGAGGGGCCGCTGAAGACCTGTTGGCTGGCAACAAGCCGTCCACTTTTGGTTCCCGCCTGTTCTGTCTTCGGCCCCTCTACATGGAATGACCTCCCCTTCTCCCCTTGACAAAACTCCTCTCGGAACTCGATCCAAACACGTAAAAGGTTAAAAAGAACGCTTCTTTATTATGACACAGACGCACAATCTGCAAATTGGAACGCTAGCAGTCATTCTTGTTTCAGACTTTTCCCCTCTGTCTGAACTTTAAATCAAACCTCAAGACGTCTCTCTCTCTCTCTCTCTGGTGTGTGTGTGTGGACAATATGGTCTATAACAGTACTGATTTGGATAAGAACGAGAACAGTTATTCAGGGACAGTACGGTGCGAATGTACTTAGAGTGTTGTTGAAGACCGAGTTAGTTCCTGAATTCCCTGTTACAGGGTAAGGCAGGAAGGCCAGGCGTGTTCTGTGAGCTGCGTGTTTCACGTGCAAAACGTGCATGTCGTGGGCAGTGACGTACACGGTGTCTGGACTAAACTCACTGGGTAGTCTGACAGGACAACGGCGGAGAGGCCGTGAAAAGATAAGGCAGCGTGAACCGAAATGTTGGTACGGGACGATTGGAGGCGGATCGTATGTGGTCAGAGGTAATGAGTGTCGGAGAAGAAGAGAACTGTGGTAAGAGTGTAAAGACACAGCCGAAGAAGAAACGTGTGATATAGTGGCAAACTACGACCACTGCCGTATTTAGTTACGCCATAGGGTCCAGACAACTGTCAGCTAACGAGCAGTTTTTTGTTGGTGCTCAAACAGTAGTAAGTTTGTTACAAACAACTCAGATAAAACAAGGCGTGTCATTTATAGCCGCACACACACACACACACACACACACGCACACACACACACACACACACACACACACACACACACACACACACACACACTCACTCTCTCTCACACACGCACGCACGCACGCACGCGCACACACACACACACACACACACACTCTCTCTCTCTCTCTCTCTCTCTCTCTCTCTCTCTCTCTCTCTCTCTCTCTCTCTCACACACACACACACACACACACACACATACGCACACTCTCTCTCTCTAAAATGTACTGATGAGAGCAGTTTGGTTGCCCTTGGACAGTACTTGTTTCTAGCAGTGCAAATACGTAAAAAACGACTGGAAAGTGGTGCATATCCATTGTAGTGCGTTTCTTGTGTCTCAAAAGCTGTTGGCTAAAACTGAGCATTCCCCATCTAGAATTGTCAATACGATCAGTGTGATAGCTAGCTGCTGAAGATGACTGATCACCCTTCATGCTGGTATATCCACGCCTGTGCTATGTGGATATGTTTGTAATCTTTTCATGAGGTAAATTGCCTGCGCGCGAGAAATACTCTTTTGATTACATTTAATTTGACAACTCCTTTTTATATTTAGTGTCCTTTTGATCCAGTAATTTTTTTTATTCATGACCTTGGTTTTGCTAAATGCGTAATACACCTGAATGTATTATGAACTTAATCATGTTTATCATCGTTCACCCACAATATTGTTATGGTCAATCCATTGATTATACAATAAACCATCCATCCATCCATCTGTCTCTCCCTCACACACACACATGGAGGTGGGGGGGGGGAAGAAAGTCTGCAATCTCGACAGTTCAAGCATTGCAAGTGAACAGAACTGGGAAATTCATGTGCTATGATTCCCAATTTCTGTGTGAGTATTTTGGACATGAATCAAACCATCAGATATGGAATCCAAGAGATCGTGCACAGGTAAACACAAAGGCCACCCCAAGCTGGTGTACCGCGTTGTTACAGAAATTTCTGCTTTTTCCAGGGCGAGTTTTTGCGTTTGAACTCTGTGTTGCTTTGACGGTGCAGCACCCCAAGTGTCACTTGTTTTTTCGCCTCTTGTCAGCACTCAATGCTGAAACTTCGCTGAACCCAGTACAGATGTGTTTTTCGTCAACTTAATTGTTGGAGCATAACCACATAACACTTCTGTGCAAACACGGCTCTTCATTGCTTAGCTCCTTGTCGTAGAATAACAGTCGAAATCACTGATGCACTGAGAATTACGACTCTTACGACTCTTACTCTTACTCTTTGCTGTTGGCATACTGAATTAGGGTTGAGTAAACACGGAATTTGGGTTGAGTAAACACGGAATTAAGGTTGAGTAAACATGGAATTAGGGTTGAGTAAACACGGAATTTGGGGTTGGCGTACCTAGGCGTGCCATGCCTTCAGCGCCACTGCGGTAAACGTGACCCAACGTTCACATTTACTTACAGCTCGCCTGATTGGATAAAGTGAAAGGCAACAGCTAATGAGCAGCGAGAAGACGTTTTAGTCACTAATCCGTAACACTTTCATTTTGCGTGTGCTCGCCGTTTGTCAGTTGTGTGCGTAACACTCGTAGTGCACGGAGCCGACACAGACGAAACAGTTTAGTGCAGCCGGTACAGAGGGCAGGGTGCATGGCGCTCTAAGCGAACAGCCAGCTGCAGTGAAACAACCGTGTAATCAGACGGGAATGATCTTCGTTGCTGCAGAGACGTTTCTCAACTCTGACTTTGTTCCACAGTCCATAAAGCTGGAAGGCTCTGACATCAAACTTGTCAGCACAACCTCTTGATCCCACTCTCTTTCCAACAGCTCCTTTGTCGTACGCTCTCTGAAACTTCGTCGCCGGGATCAGTGCAATACGCCACTATTTTTCTGAAGACTGATGTCACCACAGGAGCTGTTGTCTTCTTTTGTTCTTTCAAGATTAGATTACTGCCACTCGCTTTTGGCGGGCTGTTCTAAGTAGCTTCTATCTTCTGTTGGCGTTTAGCCAAACAGTGCAGAACAATGCCGCCACTCACCTTCAGAACCCCCGGATCAGCCCGCACCACTCACAGGCTTCAGGCTCTTCTCTGGCTGTTTGATGAGCAGAGAACCGAATACAAACTGTCCTTTCTATGCTCTAAGGTCATGCGTGATCAAGCTCCCATCTCAGACCTTCTTCACCTGTACACTCCTTCCCGGCAGTTCCGCTTTTCTTCAGACGCCCGGGCGTAAACCACCAGGCTGGTTACTCTTCAGACCCCCGGGTGTTCAGAACACCAGCCTCCCGCACTGAGGGCAGGTCCGGTGGTCAGCGCGCTTTCTCTTGCCCGGCTCCCCTGCTCGGAACCAGCCCCCCGTTTCTGTGCCTCATGCCGCCTCTGTCAGGTCTGTCAAATCTTTCTCCAAAATCTGTTTTGAAAATGTTTTCATTAGTCCCATTGCCCTGAGATGCGTGTGTGTTCGTGCGTGCGTGCGTGCGTGCGTGCGTGCGTGCGTGCGTGTGTGTGTGTGTGTGTGTGTGTGTGTGTGTGTGTGTGTGTGTGAAGGACGGGTGGGGTTGGGGGGCGCGGGGCGGGGGATGTGCATTAAAATGTTTGTTGTTAAAACACACACACACACACACGCACACACACACACACGCACACACACGCACACGCACAAACACACACACACACACACATACACACACATATATATATATATATATATATATATATATATATATATATATATATATATATGTGTGTGTGTGTGATATATGTAATATAAACGGGACACATTGAATTTTGTGCCTGACGGAGCGGGTGCAAGCAGAAGACACCGACAGTAACACACCCCGCATTGCCAGCAGAACACGGTCCTGGGGCCGTTTGGGTCGTCGTGTCAGTGGCAGTAAATCCCACACGTTGACCCACACACTCAGCGCGCTGACGTTCATAGTTTTATGACAACGTACATACCACCACCAGTTAAGGCTGTGGTCCTCTTTCCATCACAGTCATATGACTAGGACTACATGATATTTGACCTGGGTCGCGTTTCGACCCTCTTCTCCTTGAGCTTTTAACCCAAACTATAATAGTCATTTACCGTATGTGTGTGTGCGTCGGGACGTCTACTGAGGTATAAATCAGAATTCAAGATTCTTTATTCACCAACATTAACAAGGAAAGTGTCTTGTAAATATGTGAGCATACGAACATAAGCAAATGGCAACACAATACTGACATATATCAGGTAACATAATTACAAGTATATTACATTCGTCTGCACCAACAGCGGCAACACGCACGCACGCACACACACACACACACACACACACACACACACACACACACACACACACACACACACACACACACACACACACACACAGCACGCACACACGCACACACACACACACACACACAACACACACACACACACACACACAGCACGCACACACATACTCACACACACTCACACGCACGCACGCACGCATGCACGCGCACACATACTCACAGACCACACACACACACACACACACACACACACACACACACACACGGTAGTCGAGGGCGTAGTCACTATGTGTCAGTCAGTTAACTTTCGTGTTACAGGGTGGGCATGATGGTGTGGTACCATGTGTCAGTTAATGTTGTCTTACCGGTCGTCATGGTGGTGTTGTATCCGGTGTCAATCAGTTAATCTTGTCTTACTGGTCGTGATTGTGGTGTTGTATCCGGTGTCAATCAGTTAATCTTGTCTTACCGGTGGTCATGGGGGTGTATCACGTGTCAGTTAATGCTGTCTTGCCGGTCGTCATGGTGGTGTTGTATCCTGTGTCACATGTCGTGTTGGTGGTGTTGTATCCTGTGTCAATTAGTGAACGTTGTGTCACATGTCGTCATGGTGGTGTTGTATCCTGTGTCAATCAGTGAACGTTGTGTTACATGTCGTCATGGTGTTGTTGTATCCTGTGTCAATCAGTGAACGTTGTGTTACATGTCGTCATGGTGGTGTTGTATCCTGTGTCAATCAGTGAACGTTGTGTTACAGGTCGTCATGGTGGTGTTGTATCCTGTGTCAATCAATGAACGTTGTGTTACAGGTCGTCATGGTGGTGTTGTATCCTGTGTCAATCAGTGAACGTTGTGTAACAGGTCGTCATGGTGGTGTTGTATCCTGTGTCAATCAGTGAACGTTGTGTTACAGGTCGTCATGGTGGTGTTGTATCCTGTGTCAATCAGTGAACGTTGTGTTACAGGTCGTCATGGTGGTGTTGTATCCTGTGTCAATCAGTGAACGTTGTGTTACAGGTCGTCATGGTGGTGTTGTATCCTGTGTCAATCAGTGAACGTTGTGTAACAGGTCGTCACGGTGGTGTTGTATCCTGTGTCAATCAGTGAACGTTGTGTTACAGGTCGTCATGGTAGTGTTGTATCCTGTGTCAATCAGTGAACGTTGTGTTACAGGTCGTCATGGTGGTGTTGTAGCCTGTGTCAATCAGTTAATGTTGTGTTACATGTCGTGATGGTGGTATTGTATCCTGTGTCAATCAGTGAACGTTGTGTTACATGTCGTCATGGTGGTATTGTGTTACAGGTCGTGATGGTGGTGTTGTATCCTGTGTCAATCAGTTAATGTTGTGTTACAGGTCAGCAGGAAGGCGTAGTCCAACGTCTGTGCAGCAGACGACGAGAGGTCCTTACCACAACAGAGACGACATTCGGTCCGCGTCTGGGTCCTTAGTTTTACTGTGTCGCGGCTGAAGCCAGTGCCCCGGATGAGAAGATGCACAACGCTAGGCTAAGAGCCAGAATCAGTTCAAACGTTTTACATGGAACAGATCATTGAAGCTTGTGTCGCATTTTACCGCAGTGCTTCTTGCAGTGTGAGAATGGTTTGGAAACCCGTTTGAGGATGGCTTAACGCCAAGGCCTACGAGTTCTACGAGCAGAAGTAAACTGGGCTGTAGAAACCAGGGACAGCAGCACAGGACATGACAGAGGGCGTAATATTTCGTGTTGCAAGAGTAATAAATTAGCATAAGTCAAGTGCATGTGTTCCAAATGAGCACAAAGCACAGCCAATGAGCACAACGCACAGCCAATGAGCACAACGCACAGCCAGTGAGCACAACGCACAGCCAGTGAGCACAAAGCACAGCCAATGAGCACAACGCACAGCCAATGAGCACAAAGCACAGCCAATGAGCACAACGCACAGCCAATGAGCACAACGCACAGCCAATGAGCACAAAGCACAGCCAATGAGCACAACGCACAGCCAATGAGCACAACGCACAGCCAATGAGCACAACGCACAGCCAATGAGCACAACAGAACTCACGCTGAGCTGAGAGGAGTGGAGACAGCCAGGCAGTGCGGACGACAAGATGGACGGGCCCAAGTCTCGCGAGAAGCGGTCACGTGGCTGTGTGGAGTTGCTGGTGTCGTGTGCAGACTTGGCGGACCTGGATGTCTTCACCAAGACGGACCCCATGTGCGTGCTCTTCGTCAAGCAGTTCGGTCAGTGGAAGGAATATGGCCGCACGGAAGCCATCCGGTCCACACTCAACCCCAAGGTAACCTCTCTCCACACTCAACCCCAAGGTAACCTCTCTCCACACTCAACCCCAAGGTAACCTCTCTCCACACTCAACCCCAAGGTATAACTTATCTTCACACTCAACCCCAAGGTATAACTTCTCTCCACACTCAACCCCAAGGTAACCTCTCTCCACACTCAACCCCAAGGTATAACTTCTCTTCACACTCAAGCCCAAGGTAACCTCTCTCCACATTCAACCCCAAGGTATAACTTCTCTTCACACTCAACCCTAAAGTAACCTCTCTCCACACTCAACCCCAAGGTATAACTTCTCTCCACACTCAACCCCAAGATATAACTTCTCTCCACACTCAACCCCAAGGTATAACTTCTCTCCACACTCAACCCCAAGGTATAACATCTCTCCACACTCAACCCCAAGGTATAACTTCTCTCCACACTCGACCCCAAGGTATAACATCTCTCCACACTAAACCCCAAGGTATAACCTCTCTCCACACTCAACGCCAAGGTAACCTCCACACTCAACCCCAAGGTATAACATCTCTCCACACTCAACCCCAAGGTAACCTCTCTCCACTCTCAACCCCAAGGTAACGTCTCTCCACACTCAACCCCAAGGTAACCTGTCTCCACACTCAACCCCAAGGTTACCGGTCTCCACAGTCAACCCCAAGGTTACCTGTCTCCACATTCAACCCCAAGGTAACCTGTCTCCACACTCAACCCCAAGGTAACTTCTCTCCACACTCAACCCCAAAGTAACCTGTCTCCACACTCAACTCCAAGGTAACCTGTCTCCACACTCAACCCCAAGGTAACCTCTCTCCACACTCAACCCCAAGGTTCTCCACACTCAACCCCAAAGTAACCTGTCTCCACACTCAACCCCAGTGTAACCTGTCTCCAAACTCAACCCCAAGGTAACCTGTCTCCACTCTCAAACCCAAGGTAACCTGTCTCCACACTCAACCCCAAGGTAACCTCTTCTTTGTAGATCAACGCACAGTCCCACGGTAGTACTTTGCAGCGATGTACTCATGTTATTAGATGAACAGTCAACCCCAAGGTGATCTCAGTATTGTAGGTCGCCACCAACTCCAGTGTGGGCTCTACATTGTATGTCGACACTCGACCCCAAGGCAATGTATACATTGTAGGTCGACACTCGACCCCAAGGCAATGTATACATTGTAGGTCGACATTCAACCTC
>JABMCL010002724.1:515000-517500 GCA_018857735.1 Alviniconcha marisindica | reverse complement strand
GACATGTGTATGTGTTGCCAGTGCTATGTGATGTGTGTATGTGTGTTGCTAGTACTGTGTGCGGTGTGTATGTGTTGCCAGTGCTGTGTGAGATGTGTGTGTTGCCAGTGCTGTGTGACATGTGTATGTGTTGCCAGTGCTATGTGAGATGTGTATGTGTGTTGCCAGTTCTGTGTGCGGTGTGTATGTGTGTTGCCAATGCTGTGTGAGGCGCGTATGTGTTGCCAGTACTATGTGAGGTGTGTATGTGTGCTGCCAGTGAGTGTGTATGTATGTTGCCAGTGCAGTGTGAGGTGTGTATGTGTGTTGCCAGTGCTATGTGAGATGTGTATGTGTGTTGCCAGTGCTATGTGAGATGTGTATGTGTTTTGCCAGTGCTGTGTGAGATGTGTATGTGTGTTGCCAGGTGGGACTGTGTGAGATGTGTATGTTTTGTTGCAACGTGCTGTGTGAAGACGACTGGGACAGACTGTTCCAGACCCTTGTTGCACGTAATTCACGTCTTTATTGCTTTTAATCACCTTCACGTCTATATCTCATGGCTTTTTATGAATTTCACGTCTATATCTCATTGCTCTTTATCAGCTTCACGTCTGTATTTCATTGCTCTTTATCAACTTCACGTCTGTATCGCATTGCTTTTGATCACCTTCACGTCTGTATCGCATTGCTCTTTATCAACTTCACGTCTGTATCGCATTGCTTTTGATCACCTTCACGTCTGTATCGCATTGCTTTTATCAACTTCACGTCTGTATCGCATTGCTTTTATCACTTCACGTCTGTATCAAAAACATCGCTGTTTCACTTCACGTCTGTATCGCTGTCTGTCAACTTCACGTCTGTTCACATCTGTCTTTCAACTTCACGTCTGTTCACATCGCTGTCTATCAACTTCACGTCTGTATCACATCGCTGTCTGATCAACTTCACGTCTGTGTCACATCGCTGTCTGTCAACTTCACGTCTGTGTCACATCGCTGTCTGTCAACTTCACGTCTGTTCACATCGCTGTCTTCAACTTCACGTCTGTTCACATCGCTGTCTGTCAACTTCACGTCTGTTCACATCGCTGTCTGTCAACTTCACGTCTGTGTCACATCGCTGTCTGTCAACTTCACGTCTGTGTCACATCGCTGTCTGTCAACTTCACGTCTGTGTCACATCGCTGTCTGTCAACTTCACGTCTGTGTCACATCGCTGTCTGTCAACTTCACGTCTGTGTCACATCGCTGTCTGTCAACTTCACGTCTAGGTCTGTATGTCGCTGCTGTTGTTTGGGCAATGCTGCCCTTTGGCATTCTCGCGTCTTTTTGTTGTTGGTCCGTCCTGCAGAATGGAGCGAGTTAGGAAATGGTCGTTGTATAACTTGTGGAGGCAAATCAGTAAGTGCGTGCCCGTTCACGTAGATTTAATTGTTGTTGTTGCTGACGATGGTGATTGTTTTCGTGCTAAACGAATGCTCTTGTGATAATCGTCGTATCGTGTACGTCATCAGTACACGTCATTGTCTGTTATGGGTCCTTCGATGCCACGTGATTGTTTTTCATACGTCAGTGTGGGTTTCATTTCAGGGGCGGGCCAGGGTCGACGTTTCAAATGATCGGCAAGGCGACCACCACTCTCCGTGCCTTGAGTCACCAACGCAAGTCAGTCAGCAGGCTTTCTGCCCAGTAATCAGTGGTTTGACAGTAGGCTATTTCTGAAGGGAATTTCGTCTGGTGTGCGTGTGTGCACTGTGTGTGTGTGTGTGTGTGTGTGTGTGTGTGTGTGTGTGTGCGTGCGTGCGTGCGTGCGTGCGTGCGTGCGTGCGTGCGTGCGTGCGTGCGTTCGCGCGTTTGATTTAGTGTTGTACACAGTTTTACAGTGAATATAATTTAGTAGTTCAGTTTTGGAAGAGTTGGTGGTAATAGTGTTTGAATAAAACTTACATATTTTGTAATCATGCAGACTTGTTGGAGTTACCGCGAGGTATACAAGTCTGAATGGTGACAGTCACCACCAGACGATCACGTTACTGTATTCTGTAACGATCATTACAACATGTCCATGTGCTGTTTTCAATGACAGTCACTACAAGATGTCCTTTTTGTGTGTCCAGTGACAATCATTAAAGGACGTCCATTTTGCCGTTTTCAGTGACGGTCATTGAAAGACGTCTATTTTTCTGTTTTCAGTGACGGTCACTACAAGACATCCATTTTGCTGTTTTTAATGACGGCCATTAAAAGATCCATTTTGCTGTTTTTAGTGACGGCCATTAAAAGATCCATTTTGCTGTTTTAGTGACGGCCGTTAAAAGATCCATTTTGCTGTTTTAGTAACGGCCATTAAAAGATCCATTTTGCTGTTTTAGTGACGGCCGTTAAAGGATCCATTTTGCTGTTTTAGTAACGGCCATTAAAAGATCCATTTTGCTGTTTTAGTGACGGCCGTTAAAAGATCCATTTTGCTGTTTTCAGTGACGGTCATTAAGACATCCATTTTGCTGTTTTTAGTG
>JABMCL010002724.1:485000-510000 GCA_018857735.1 Alviniconcha marisindica | reverse complement strand
ACGACAAAGGACTTATTGTTAACAGCCCTGACTCCAGACTTAACAGCTGTGAGTGTACAGCCACGACAAAGGGGCAATATCCCAAGTGTAAACGTCAGAGAGGGAAGGGAGAGGTGTTGATGGCCCTGTGTTTGCTGTCCTTGTGGCAAGTACCAGTTACAGAGTATTTTATGAATCCATGAAACATTTCACCCTGATATATCCGTAATGGTTGACTGGGCGTAAAACACCAACTTACTCACCAAGAAATGTTTGATCGTGTTTGGTCATGTTTATCGTGTTTGGTCATGCTGGTAAAATGGTCCCAAGAAAGAAAACCATTACACAGTCGTGTGTTCCCCCTTTTCTTGGCGTTAGCCAAGATGACAGCTCAGGGCATTGTTCACCTGCCACTTACCTGTGATGTGCAGGGTGTGACGATTGCCTACAACAACATTGTGCCATCCTTGACCTTTGCTGGACCGACGTACTTGTCGCCTGTGCTGCAGCAGACGATGGAGTTAACACAGCGTGAGGTTGACACCGACAACTCGCAGTTCTACTTTGTTCTCTTGATCATCACTGTAAGTCCTGCTTTGTCCTCTACGTCATCACTGTAAGTCCTGCTTTGTCCTCTACATCATCACTGTAAGTCCTGCTTTGTCCTCTATATCATCACTGTAAGTCCTGCTTTGTTCTATTGATCATCACTGTAAGTCCTGCTTTGACCTCTTATCATCAGTGTAAGTCCTGCTTTGTCCTCTTATCATCACTGTAAGTCCTGCTTTGTCCTCTACATCATCACTGTAAGTCCTGCTTTGTCCTCTACATCATCACCGTACGTCCTGCTTTGTCCTCTACATCATCACCGTACGTCCTGCTTTGTCCTCTACATCATCACCGTACGTCCTGCTTTGTCCTCTACATCATCACCGTACGTCCTGCTTTGTCCTCTACATCATCACCGTACGTCCTGCTTTGTCCTCTACATCATCACCGTATGTCCTGCTTTGTCCTCTACATCATCACCGTAAGTCCTGCTTTGTCCTCTACATCATCACCGTACGTCCTGCTTTGTCCTCTATCATCACGTAAGTCCTGCTTTGTCCTCTATATCATCACTGTAAGTCCTGCTTTGTCCTCTACATCATCACCGTACGTCCTGCTTTGTCCTCTACATCATCGCTCTTAAGTCCTGCTTTGTCCTCTTGATCATCAATGTAATCACTTGTCCTCTGTAATCTCCGATAGTTCTATGTTGCTCTGTGTGGGCGTTATCGAGTTGAGAACTGAACACATTATTGACCACAAGTATTCCGGGAAAGAATTAAGGTCAAAAACGGTTCTGAGTTGTAAACGTATAATTGTGACTGGACTTCGACATTGTGTTCCTGTTGGAGATTTGTTTAGATCAGTGAACCAATTGGGTGTGTTGTTGTTATCTCATGGAGGGCTTGCAGCATGAGTCATCTTGCTTGCTTCGTTTTCAGGATGGCGTCATCAATGACGTGGACAAAACGGTGGAGTTGTTGGTGGAGGCCAGTTCTCTCCCTTTGTCCGTGATCATTCTGGGTGTTGGCCCCACAGACTTCTCCCTCATGGTCTGTTTGCTAGTGTGTGTGTGTGTGTGAGTGTGTGTGTGTCTGTGAGTGTGTGTGTGTGTGTGTGTGTGTGTGTGTGTGACCATTGGATGTGTTTCACAATTGTGTATGTCATTTATATGTGTGTTTTGATTATGTGTAGGTGTCATTTCATTGTGTTGCAGCTGTGTGTGTTTGGGGAGGGGGAGGGGGGGCTGTGTGTGTGTGTGTGGGGGGGGTGTCCCTGCTGTGTGTGTGTGTCACTGCTGTGGGTATGTCATTACTGTGTGTGGGTTGCATTGCTGTATGTGGGTGTGTCACCGATGTGTGTGTTTGTGTGAATACTGTGTAGGTGTGTCACTGCTGTGTAGGTGTGTGACTGCTGTGCATGGGTGTGTCACGTCTGTGTGTGGTGTGTGACTGCTGTGTGGGTGTGTGTCACGTCTGTGTGCGGGTGTGTCATTGCTGTGTGTGGGTGTGTCACTGCTGTGTATGGTGTGTGACTGCTGTGTGTGGTGTGTGACTGCTGTGTGTGGTGTGTGACTGTGTGGGTGTGTGTCACGCTGTGTGTGGGTGTCATGTGTACTGTGTGTGGGTGTGTCACTGCTGTGTATGGGTGTGTGACTGCTGTGTGTGGTGTGTGACTGCTGTGTGTGGTGTGTGACTGCCTGTGTGTGGTGTGTGACTGCTGTGTGTGGTCACTGTCTGTGTGTGGTGTGTGACTGCTGTGTGTGGTGTGTGTCTGCTGTGTGTGGTGTGTGACTGCTGTGTATGGGGTGTGTGACTGCTGTGTGTGGTGTGTGACTGCTGTGTGTGGTCACTGTGGTCACTGCTGTGTGTGGTGTGTGACTGCTGTGTGTGGTGTATGACTGCTGTGTGTGGTGTCACTGCTGTGTGTGGTGTGACACTGCTGTGTATGGGTGTGTGACTGCTGTGTGTGGGGTGTGACTGCTGTGTGTGGGGTGTGACTGCTGTGTGTGGTGTATGACTGCTGTGTGTGGTGCCACTGCTGTGTGTGGTGTGTCACTGCTGTGTGTGGGTGTGTCCCCAGGAGCAGTTCCATGAATCGCTGCACGCCCCGCTGTTTGACAAGCAGAGCAAGAAAAGCGCGCTGCGCCCCAACACGCACTTCGCCGCCTTCAAGAGGGACGCTCTGGCAACGTGGGTTGCAACTCGCTCTCTCCGCCTGCCTTCTCAGACACGCCGTCAGCGGTCATAGTCAGCTGGCAGCACTTAATTAAACTTGCTGGTGTTGCTTAGCGAGGGGGTTGGCTGACGTGACCATGTTGTTGTTGTTGTTGGGGGGGGCGTGCTGAGGACCTATATCATATTGATGTGACCGTGTTGTGGGGGGGGGGGGATGCTGAGGACCATATCAGTATAGTGTGTGAGGTTGTTGTGATGGGGGGGGGGGGGGGGGCGTGTGAGGACCTATATCAGTATATGTGATGTGATTGTGTTGTGATGGGCCGGAGGGGGGGGGGGGGGCATGCTGAGTGCCCTTGTGACTGACCGTGTTGTTGTTGGGGGGGGGGGGGGGGGTTTGGGGCAAGAGTCCCTTGGTGATGTGACCGTGTTGTGGTGGTGGTGGTGATGGGGGGGGGGGTTGTGCAAGAGGCCCTTGGTGATGTGACTGTGTTGTTGTGACGGGCAGGGGCAGCGGCGTGCTGGTTGTGCGAGAGGCCCTGGCCACCCTGTCCTCCCAGGTGCTGCAGTACATGAAGATGAAGCACATCAACCCGGCCAGGCCAGTCGTCTCGCGCCTCGACCCCGCGCGTTCCTGGGTGCAGCCCGACACGCGATTGGACAACGAGGACGAGGCTGTGCTGACGTCACCGTTCAAGGCTTGCTCCAGGTCGTCTGTGAAACTGAACAGAAACTCCTCTGTGATCCACAAGTCAGTGTCCACGCCCACACTCAACGCCCCCGGACAATGCAGCATGCTCAGTCTCTCCGGTCAGTAGACACCTCTCACACTGATCCACCGCCCACTTCGTCACCGTTTCACATCCGGTCTGTCTCACCTGTGGCTCCACCCATTTCACATCTGGTCTGTCCCACCTCTGGCTCCACCCATTTTACATCTGGTCTGTCCCACCTGTGACTCCACCCATTTCACATCCGGTCTGTCCCACCTGTGACTCCACCCATTTCATATCCGGTCTGTCCCACCTGTGGCTCCAACACTCACCTCGTCTCCCTATTTCAGGTCCGGTCTGTCCCACCAGTGGCTCCACCCGTTTTAGGTCCGGCCTGTCCCACCTGTGGCTCCACTCATTTCACATCCGGCCTGTCCCACCTGTGGCTCCACTCATTTCACATCTGGCCTGTCGCACCTGTGGCTCCACCCATTTCACATCCTGTCTGTCCCACCTGTGGCTCCACTCATTTCACATCCTGCCTGTCCCACCTGTGGCTCCACTCGTTTCACATCCGGTCTGTCCCACCTGTGGCTCCAACACTCACTTTGTCTCCCTGTTTCAGGTCCGGTCTGTCCCACCAGTGGCTCCAACACTCACTTTATTTCCTTGTTTTAGGGTCTGGTCTGTTCCACCTGTGGCTCCAACACTCACTTTGTCTCCCCGTTTCAGGTCCGGTCTGTCCCACCAGTGGCTCTAACACTCACTTTGTCCCACCTGTGGCTCCACCTGTTTCAGGTCCGGTCTGTCCCGCCTGTGGCTCCGACACTCACTTTGTCTCCCTGTTTCAGGTCCGGTCTGTCCCACGTGTGGCTCCACAATTGACCTGGACTCTGACCTGTAGCCACCGCCAGTTGACACTGCAGTCGAGCTGCAGGCCAAGCTGAAGCACCCCCAGTGGAAGTGCATATTAAACAGTGCTTGAGGTGAGTTCCTGTCACTGAGAAAGGCTAGTGGTGTGTCTTCAACAATGCCAGTGGTGAGCTGATGCCGAGAAACACCAGCAGTGTTTCCTGTTGATGAGAAACAGAGACGACTAGCAGGAACAGATGGAGGGGCGTTGATTTGCAACATGGCCACAGACCCAGTGATTTGCAACATGGCCACAGACCCAGTGATTTGCAACATGGCCACAGACCCAGTGATTTGCAACACGGCCACAGGCCCAGTGATTTGCAACACGGCCACAGGCCCAGTGATTTGCAACAACGGCCACAGGCCCAGTGATTTGCAACAACGGCCACAGGCCCAGTGATTTACACAGTGTCAACTGATCCAAATTTACACCATGGTAGAGGTCTGTTCCACGTCAAAGAGGCGTGAGTGACTTACAATATCGCAGCAAACAAGTGACTACCTTGTGTTTTTTACACCCAGTCAAACCAGGACGGTTATATCAGGGTGAACAATATGGCAGAGGCGTGAGTGATTTACGACTTGGCAGTCATAGACCTGGGTGATTCACAAGATGGCAGAGAGCTGAGTCATTCACAGCTTGGCGAAAGTCCTGAGTGATGTCCAACATGGCAGAGGTCCGAATGATTCACATGGCATAATCCTGAGTGATTCACAAGATGGCAGAGATGTGAGTGACTCAAAACATGGAGAGCTGACTTCATTTTCAAGCCTGGTATGGGTAGCAACTAGTGTCTAAGAAATGTTTCCAACTAAAACAGATTATCATTGATCATTATGTGCTTACACACATCACACATTTGCCATAATATGTATTGCAGGAGTGATTATGATTGTTGTGTGTATGTTGGTGAATGGGTATAGTGTGTGTGTGTCAGTGAATGGGTGCTGTGTGTGTGTCAGTGAATGGGTGCAGTGTGTGTGTGTTGGTGAATGGGTGCAGTGTGTGTGTCAGTGAATGGGTGCAGTTGTGTGTGTGTCAGTGAATGGGTGCAGTGTGTGTGTGTGCGGTGAATGGGTGCATGTGTGTGTGTCGGTGAATGGGTGCAGTGTGTGTGTGTCGGTGAATGGGTGCAGTGTGTGTGTGTCAGTGAATGGGTATAGTGTGTGTGTGTCAGTGAATGGGTGCAGTGTGTGTGTCGGTGAATGGGTGCAGCGTGTGTGTCAGTGAATGGGTGCTGTGTGTGTGTGTCAGTGAATGGGTGCAGTGTGTGTGTGTCAGTGAATGGGTGCAGTGTGTGTGTGTCGGTGAATGGGTGCAATGTGTGTGTCAGTGAATGGGTGCAATGTGTGTGTCAGTGAATGGGTATAGTGTGTGTGTGTCAGTGAATGGGTGCAGCATGTGTGTGTCAGTGAATGGGTGCAGTGTGTGTGTTCAGTGAATGGGTGCAGTGTGTGTGTGTCGGTGAATGGGTGCTGTGTGTGTGTGTGTCATGATGGGTAAGTGTGTGTCAGGATGGGTGCAGTGTGTGTGTGTCAGTGAATGGGTGCTGTGTGTGTGTGTTAGTGAATGGGTATAGTGTGTGTCAGTGAATGGGTGCTGTGTGTGTGTGTCAGTGAATGGGTGCTGTGTGTGTGTGTCAGTGAATGGGTGCAGTGTGTGTGTGTCAGTGAATGGGTGCAGTGTGTGTGTGTCGGTGAATGGGTGCAGTGTGTGTGTGTCGGTGAATGGGTGCAGTGTGTGTGTGTCGGTGAATGGGTGCAGTGTGTGTCGGTGAATGGGTGCAGTGCAGTGTGTGTGGATAATTCATGACAGAGTTCTGGTGGTATTCTGTTGGGTAGAAACCTGTTGCTGGATTTGTTGCATTTATATATGGAAGAGGTTACCAGAAAGCATGGTGATGGAAACTATGTGCCATGAATGCTTGTTTAAATTGTTTTTACTTCACATAAAATTATGCTGGATCCTGTTCTGTGATTGTCTGTAAATTACATCCTGTGAGTGTCTGTAAATTACATCCTGTGAGTGTCTATAATTTACATCATGCAGGTGTGTGCGTAGAGTATTTTTTAATTTTCGCATGAAGTTTTTTTTGTTAATAATTTTGACAGTTTGTCCCAGTGTCAGAAAAATGAAGTGACAAACAGGCAATCATCCACATATACTAAATACAATAGTGTTTCATTTCGTACATTATTTATTATAATCTTATTGCTTCATACAAACATACACATCTTATGAACGTCTTACAGTGTAAAATGTCACTTTAATGGAAGGATAATTAGAAGAGTACATGCTATGACTGACATTTTGAGTTCAGTACCTTCAAGATGTAATTCATTTGTAATGGGTATATGAGGGAAGTATTATTTTCTAGCATATCTGCTGCAAAGCTGCATCCAAACTATTCTCTTGCCTTTCGCGAACGGGCCCAAAGGAAAAAGTGCAGGTGCAGCAGCAAGCGTGCTTTACATGACGCTCAGTTTGCTAAAGACTGTCCCCGCGCTAAAGAAGACAAAAGTGCCCGTTGTTGATGTAGTCTAAACAAGTCACCGCCCACACCTGCAGACACAGGACGGGACACTACGCTAGGCACAGCTCACTCACGGGGTCGGGAAAGACTCCACGCTAGGCACAGCTCATTTACTGCAGGGTGCTTGGGAAAGACTCCACGCTAGGCACAGCTCATTTACTGCACGGTGGTCGGGAAAGACTCCACGCTAGGCACAGCTCATTTACTGCAGTCATGGAAGGAAGGGACTGGCTGCCTACTCATGGGCGACTTCATCCTGCTGATGTACAGCAGGCTGTGTTGTTGCTCCAGTTAAGGAGTATGTCTGTAGCACTGAACTGTGTTGCTTCAGTTAAGGAGTGGGTCTGTAGCACTGAACTGTGTAGCTCCAGTCAAGGAGTCTGTAGCACTGAACTGTGTTGCTTCAGTCAAGGAGTGTAACACTGAACTGTGTTGCTTCAGTCAAGGAGTTTGTAACACTGAACTGTGTTGCTCCAGTCAAGGAGTTTGTAGCACTGAACTGTGTAGCTCCAGTCAAGGAGTGTAACACTGAACTGTGTAGCTCCAGTCAAGGAGTGTAACACTGAACTGTGTTGCTACGGCCAAGGAGTCTGTTTGTAGCACTGAACTTTGCCCAGCATGGAGTATCTCTTTTCATCCACACACACATGCACAGACTCCAAAGAGTTGAAGCTCCATAAAAAGCACTTGGCGACAACCAAAAAGCTACAGGCAGGGGTCCACCGAAAGCAAGCCCCAAACTATATTCAGCAACATGCGCCATTGGCATGGCCCCCAAAGGACTGTTTCCACGTTGACTGCCAGACAACAAAGCTGGAAAGAGATGGAGAGGTCTGGCAGCGAAGGCCCACAGCTGGCCGCTAACAGCAGACAGGAACACAGACATGTAGGGATTATTCATTCAGACTGATCGCTCACCAAGTATACACGAGTCTGGTAACATACACTATGATAGCAACAGTATGTTGTAACGTACACTGTGATGGTATGCTGTATCATACATTGTGATATCAACAGTATGCTGTAAAATACACTGTGATGGGATGCTGTAATGTACACTGTGATATCAACAGTATGCTGTATCATACATGATAACAGTATACTGTAACATACACTGTGATATCAACAGTATGCTGTAACATACACTGTGATGGGATGCTGTAATGTACACTGTGATATCAACAGTATGCTGTATCATACATGATAACAGTATGCTGTAACAAAACACTGTGATATCAACAGTATGCTGTATCATACATGATATCAACAGTATGCTGTAACATACACTGTGATATCAACAGTATGCTGTAACATACACTGTGATATCAACAGTATGCTGTATCATACATGATATCAGCAGTATGCTGTAACATACACTGTGATATCAGCAGTATGCTGTGATATCAGCAGTATACTGTAACATATACTGTGATGATGACAGCATGCTGTAACACTTTGGTGATGATGGCATGTTGTAACAGGCACCATGATGATGATGACGGTATCTTCACATACACTGACAATACTGAGTATGCTGACTCCTTGTGATTAAACAGTAGGCCAACACTGCTTATTTTAGTCCTGACACACAGGGGTAACCATAGTAATGCAGACATAGCTGACAATGGTGGGTATGTTGATATAAACAATACAGTGTTCTGTTCATGGCAATAGTAGTAAACTGCACTGTGCCGGCAATATCGGATAACTTGTGCTGCAGCAGCAAGAGCATCAATGACCTGCATGAAAGTGGCAATATCTGATGACCTGCATTAAAGTGGCAATATCTGATAACCTGTATTGTGGTGGCAAATGTTAGCTGACTGACACTGTGGTGGCAGTCCAGGCCAAGCAGTTCTCTCACAGTTGTGCAATACCATCATCAACCTGTGTCACACCTGTGGGCTACTCCTGGGCTCCACTGAAGAGCCAAAGGCACGGTGCCGCCAGCACCATGGCAGATGAAAGACTCGCCCCAAATTACCAGCTTTCAATGCCACTTCACTGCTCTGTGTAAGGTGAAAAGCAATGCTGTCTTGATAGAGGTGAAGCCACAAGCAACTTGCTCACCACAGCGATGCTGAGTGGTGTGAACGTCAGGAGTTGGTCAAATTTAATGTCCTGTCCGCCACCAGGGACAGCTCAGCGTGAGCGTGATTGTCCTGAATGCCTGACTGCAGCAGTGACTGGTGCAGAGTAAGGCAGAAGCCTGTGGCCTATGCTGCAGAAACAGCTGAGGTATTCAAGTTGTGTTAATATCGGTGTCAGTTGCTCATGCCAAGGCAAGCCGCCGGATGAATGTCTCTCTCAAAATGGCCCAGACATAGCCCACAGAATGCCTGTCACATTTCACAATGACCTGGCACTAAACCAAAGTAGCTATGCCACTCCTCAAAATGACCTTTAATTAAACCATGATGTGCTACATCATTGTCTCAGAATGACCTAGAATTAAACCGTATTATGCACTATAGCTTTTCTCAGACACCACGTCTGTAACAAAACATTCAATGCAATCAGTTTCCTGTTGCTATACTGTTGGCCATCATCCAAAGTCCCTCTTTGTTTTATTTACAGCAAGTCTCAAATTGAAGCTAACACAGCTAACAACAAACCCAGCTGCACACCTTGCCAAGTTTGACAGATTCATGTTGCAATTAGCAGCCAACAGCAAACCGTGCATCATTCTTTACAGAACCACCTCAAAAATTGCAACTAACAGCAAATCCATATCTTTACAGAACCATGGCACAAACTGCAACTAACAGCAAACTTCTATGTTCACAGAACCACCTCAAAAATTGCAACACCAAAACCATGCGTCTTTACAGAACCACATCAGAAACTGCAGCTCACAGCCAAACAGCATTTCACAAAACCATGTCACAAACCGCAGCTAACAGAAAAGCCAAAAGAAAAACCAGCCGTGTCTTTGAGAAAGCCACAAACTGAACATGACAATTCCAGACATAAAAGAACTGACATCATGACAGCAGTTGACATTGCAGCTCAGACATCAGAAACAGGACAGCATTTGTCTGACACTGGTCCTGATCAGGACCAGCGATAATTAGTACTCGAGTATTTAGAACTGAACTATGGCCGTTCTGGGAAGAAAGGCACTGACGCAAACACAACCAATGGGGGACCACCAGGATTCCTACACAACCAACAGTGAATTACAACCACCACGATGCAACACCAACACAACCAACTGGGAGTGAGGACAAAGAGGGGTGATGCCAACACAACCAATTGGGATCACCAGCAAATGGTCGAAACGCTCGGCGCTAATCAAGGAATTTACAATAAGGGGTGAATCTCCTTGGCAACACTTCTCCACATAGTGTTCATTCAGTCAAAATCCAGTCTCGGCGTTTTGCCACATGGGCTGAGTCGTGCATGCAGTGACCACAGGTATATACAAGAAGTACATGGCTGGGCCAGAATGCTGTAGAGCAAAATAGTCCAACACTGACTCAGCCATGGAGCAGTATATGTGCTGAGTGCTAAATGCTTGGTGGGTGAGAAGACCTGTTGAAGGGGCTAGAAGCGATGCCAGTGAAAGAGCGAAATGAGGCGATGAGCTGGTCACGAGGATCAAGCAGTTGGGTTGATGGAGAACACTTTGGTTCCAACAGTTCCACGGCAGCAAGGAAGCTGTGTGTGTGTATGCAGACGTTGTTCATCAATGCCATGTTGCTGCTGCATGATGGGATAGTAGGCCTGGCAGTCAGGGCGAGATATAGCAGGGAGTGAAGGTGAAGGTCAGCGTCTCTCCTCCTCCCCTGCCCCTCCATCCTCGTCCGTCATGACGGTAACCAGCGAGCCGACTGCCTGCCCCACCTCCCCAGCCATGTGGAACAACTCCCCCACGTTACCTGCAACACAGTCGCACAGTTTACTCCCCTGCTAACCAGTTACACACTTAGATAGCTCCCTTAAAACCTAGTCACACAGGTTATTCCCCTGCTAACTAGTTACACACTTAGCTAGGCAGGGGAGTAAACTGTGGTAAGTAAAACCTGGTCACAGTGAACTGCCTTGCATCTTGATCACTCCACTCTCCAGCAGGCCAACCAAACCCAGTCAAGTTTCCTGCAAGCCACTCACTGATAGTCAACTCCTTTACACTCCAGTCTAAGCCAGCCAGCTACGCTGTAGACCAAAAAACATCCTTTACACTCCAGCCTCAGCCAACCAACTGGCTGTAGACCAAAAAACACCCTTTACACTCCAGTCTAAGCAAGCCGGCTGGAGAAAAAAAAACAGTCTTCCTCCCACCTCTGGCAATATCAGCTCCTCTGATGTCTGTTGGTGGTAAACTCTCCTGCTATCAAACTTACATCATTATCTCCCTTACATGCCAATTCAATTGTCAAGCTCCTCTGCAATCCAATCGGCCCCCCGGCAACCCATTCAAGCGATTAAGTCCCCTGAAACCCATTCATGCAGTCAACTCCCTTGGAACCCATTCACGCAGTTAACTCCCCTGAAACCCATTCCCGCCCTGATGTTCAAGCGATTAGCTCCCCTGCCAGCCTAAGGCCACTGACCTGCTGCTCGTGGCTTCTCACTGCTGTGCCGTGGACTGCTGCCGTTGGCTGCCAACCCGTCAATCTCGTCTGCTCCTGTTGCCCCTGGAAACCACAAGTAGACATGCAATTTTGCCGGTGCTAATGAAAATGCAAGAGGAAGCTACGCTGAGTTCCATACCACACAGATTGTCAGACTAGTTTAAGCTGGTCCTTGCTTCAGAGATTACGTTATACAGGAATGTTGAATTCCACCAGTTCTTGGATTTTAACGTCCTGTCAGCTGCCAGCTGCACAGGCTCACCTCAGCTTAAAAAATGCCTACCCAAAGTCCCAGACGTTCAAACAAAACAGCGTCCATTGCGCAACAAGGAATAATTCAACAGTAAAACGTGCTGGTGGTGACAATTCCTGCTGCCTCCTGACCTCGGGGAGAAATGGAGCGGCTGTGTCCAGCTGCCTCCTGACCCGAGGGAGAAACGGAGTGGCTGTGTCCAGCACAAGCGCGGCACTCACCTGAGGAATGGCCGTTGATGTGGGGCGTGGCCTCCAGGCTGGGCGCGTAGCGGTAGCGGGCGGGGCCACCGGGCAGAGAACTCTGGGAAGAGGAGGGAGTGGTGGTCATGGGGGTGCTGCGGGAGGAGGAGTTGATGGAGGTGAAGCTGCGGTCTCCCTGCGGCTGTGACGTACAAAACATCTATCAGTCAACTGGACAGGAGGGAGCGAAAAACGCAAAACAGGTGTAAACGCTCTCACCTTGATCTATAATACATATTTGTATTTAGACAGTGCCCTCTGACCCTTATCAATATTACTGAGATATAGTGCATTTTGATCTTGCTCAGTAATATTCAGGCACAATGTATTTGAACCTAATCAGTAATAATTAGACTAGTTACATGTTTTTGCTTTTGAATGTAGGGCACCGACCTAAAAGCTTAGCTGGGACACTGACCTGATCCAACAACTGCCTCAAGCTGTACTGACCTGATCCAACAACTGCTTCAAGCTGTACTGACCTGATCCAACAACTGCCTCAAGCTGTACTGACCTGATCCAACAACTGCCTCAAGCCGTACTGACCTGACACTGACCTGATCCAACAACTGCCTCAAGCTGTACTGACCTGATCCAACAACTGCCTCAAGCTGTACTGACCTGACACTGACCTGATCCAACAACTGCCTCAAGCTGTACTGACCTGATCCAACAACTGCCTTAAGCTGTACTGACCTGATCCAACAACTGCCTCAAGCTGTACTGACCTGACACTGACCTGATCCAACAACTGCCTCAAGCTGTACTGACCTGACACTGACCTGATCCAACAACTGCCTCAAGCCGTACTGACCTGATCCAACAACTGCCTCAAGCTGTACTGACCTGATCCAACAACTGTCTCAAGCTGTACTGACCTGATCCAACAACTGCCTCAAGCAGCACTGACCTGATCCAACAACTGCCTCAAGCTGCACTGACCTGATCCAACAACTACCTCAAGCTGTACTGACCTGATCCAACAACTGCCTCAAGCAGCTGACCTGATCCAACAACTGCCTCAAGCTGTACTGACCTGATCCAACAACTGCCTCAAGCAGCACTGACCTGATCCAACAACTGCCTCAAGCTGTACTGACCTGATCCAACAACTGCCTCAAGCGGGACAGCTGAGCCTCCAGCTGCTGGTTGTGGTCCTCCAGGATCTTCATGCGCGCCTCCAGTCGCCCCTTGTGCTGCCGTAGCAACTTGGCCTCCGCCAGCATCTCCTCATCACCAATGCTGCCGCCGGGATGGAGGCCATCCTCTGACAAACCTGTGCTGCTCTCCCTCGACTCCCGGGCCTGTCTCAGCCGGTTGTATTCTTCCTGCAGTGTTCTGAGGAAGTAAAGTCACTTATTGGTACCAGGTTGTGGCAGAGAGCACAGTAAAGTCACTCATTGGTACCATGTTGTGGCAGAGAGCACAGTAAAGTCACTCACTGACATCTTGTTGTGGCAGAGAGCACAGTAAAGTCACTCACTGACACCTTGTTGTGGAAGAAAAGAAAGTAACGTCACTTCCTGGTGCCTTGTTACGGCAGAAAGCAGAGCAGCATTACTCACTGGCCATCACACACTGCATGAACTATCCGAACAGAGGGGACACATGACATAAAGGAGACTCTCCACCCCATCAATCCAGCGACTGAGAACTGAAAGGAAGAGAGTGAGAACTGAAAGGAAGAGAGACAAAACACTCAACGACTGAGAACTGAAAGGAAGAGCAACAAAACACTCAACGACTGAGAACTGAAAGGAA
The DNA here is from genome assembly GCA_018857735.1 of Alviniconcha marisindica. Taxonomy (NCBI): domain Eukaryota; kingdom Metazoa; phylum Mollusca; class Gastropoda; family Provannidae; genus Alviniconcha; species Alviniconcha marisindica. Next base: position 496,300 of record JABMCL010002724.1, on the reverse strand, counting down.
GAGAGACAAAACACTCAATGACAGAGAACTGAAAGGAAGAGAGACAAAACACTCAACGACAGAGAACTGAAAGGCAGAGAGACAAAACACTCAATGACTGAGAACTGAAAGTAAGAGAGACAAAACATTCAACGACTGAGAACTGAAAGGAAGAGAGACAAAACACTCAATGACTGAGAACTGAAAGTAAGAGAGACAAAACATTCAACGACTGAGAACTGAAAGGAAGAGAGACAAAACACTCAATGACTGAGAACTGAAAGTAAGAGAGACAAAACATTCAACGACTGAGAACTGAAAGGAAGAGAGACAAAACACTCGTCTCACTTGTTCTCTTGCTCCAGTTCCTTAATGGTGGCCTCCAGCTCCTGCTGTTGGTCTGCATCCACAGCCATCATGATCTGCATCGGGCTTTTCAACTGAAACACACCGGTACAACACAGCCATCATGATCTGCATCGGGCTTTTCAACTGAAACACACCGGTACAACACAGCCATCATGATCTGCATCGGGCTTTTCAACTGAAACACACCGGTACAACACAGCCATCATGATCTGCATCGGGCTTTTCAACTGAAACACACCGGTACAACACAGCCATCATGATCTGCATCGGGCTTTTCAACTGAAACACACCGGTACAACACAGCCATCATGATCTGCATCGGGCTTTTCAACTGAAACACACCGGTACAACACAGCCATCATGATCTGCATCAGGCTTTTCAACTGAAACACACCGGTACAACACAGCCATCATGATCTGCATGGAACACTAACTGAAACACACCGGTACAACACAGCCATCATGATCTGCATGGAACACTAACTGAAACACCGGTACAACACAGCCATCATGATCTGCATGGAACACTAACTGAAACACACCGGTACAACACAGCCATCATGATCTGCATTGGGCTTTTCAACTGAAACACACCGGTACAACACAGCCATCATGATCTGCATGGAACACTAACTGAAACACACCGGTACAACACAGCCATCATGATCTGCATTGGGCTTTTCAACTGAAACACACCGGTACAACACAGCCATCATGATCTGCATGGAACACTAACTGAAACACACCGGTACAACACAGCCATCATGATCTGCATGGAACACTAACTGAAACACACCGGTACAACACAGCCATCATGATCTGCATTGGGCTTTTCAACTGAAACACACCGGTACAACACAGCCATCATGATCTGCATTGGGCTTTTCAACTGAAACACACAGGTACAACACATGCATGATGATCTGCATTGGGCTTTTCAACTGAAACACACTGGTACAACACATCCATGATGATCGACATCAGACGTTTTCAGTGAAACACACTGGCACAACACACACATGATCTGCATCAGTACACCAGTACAACACATGCATGGGTCCTTTTCACTGAAATAAATGCCGGCACAACATGCACACGATGACCTGCATGAGAGCAGAGAGAAGTGGGAGGACTCACAGCTTGAGCGGAGGGGTCGCCATTGAGACTGGAGCAGTACTGTGCTATCAAGTGGTGTTCATCTTCCCTGAAACAGAAACCGGCCCACTTACTTAGTGGCTTGCAGAACTACTGCTTACTCAGTGTCGTGCACAACTTCCACAGTCACTGGCTTATACAACTTCCACACAGTCGCTGGCTTATACAAGTTCCACACAGTCACTGGCTTATACAAGTTCCACACAGTCACTGGCTTATACAACTTCCACACAGTCACTGACTTATACAACTTCCACATAGTCACTGGCTTATACAACTTCCACACAGTCACTGACTTATACAACTTCCACACAGTCACTGGCTTATACAACTTCCACATAGTCGCTGGCTCACAGTCACTGACTTATACAACTTCCACACAGTCACTGACTTATACAACTTCCACACAGTCACTGGCTTATACAACTTCCACATAGTCGCTGGCTTATACAACTTCCACACAGTCACCAACTTAGACAACTTCCAGTCACTGGCTTATACAACTTCCACACAGTCACTGGCTTATACAACTTTCACACAGTCACTGACTTATACAATTTCCACACAGTCACTGGCTTATACAAGTTCCACACAGTCGCTGGCTTATACAACTTCCACACAGTCACTGGCTTATACAAGTTCCACACAGTCACTGGCTTATACAACTTCCACACAGTCACTGGCTTATACAACTTCCACACAGTCACTGACCACTGACTTGTACACTTACTACTTATTCACTGGCTTATTGTACAACTACTACATATTTACTGACTGTACAACCACTGTACATTTACTGGCTTAGTGTACATTTGCTACATATTAACTGACTGTTCAGCTACTACATATTCACTGAATTGTACAATTACTACTACTTATTCACTGGCCTGTACAGCAGTGAAACACAGCAATTGCAGCAACTCGGCCTGCTCCTGACAACAGGGCTTCACTACAATGTCACTGAAGAACTTCATGGATATCTTTAATGTCTAGTGAAAAACTTCATGGATATCTTTAATGTTAGTGAAGAACTTCATGGATATCTTTAATGTTAGAGAAGAACTTCATGGATATCTTTAATGTCAGTGAACAACTTCATGGATATCTTTAATGTTAGTGGTATCTTTAATGTTAGTGAAAAACTTCATGGATATCTTTAATGTCAGTGAACAACTTCACGGATATCTTTAATGTTAGTGAAGAACTTCATGGATATTTTTAATGTCAGTGAACAACTTCATGGATATCTTTCATGTTAGTGATATCCTTAATGATATCTTTAATGTTAGTGATATCTTTAATGTAATGTTAGTGATATCTTTAATGTTAGTGAAAACTTCATGGATATCTTTAATGTTAGTGAAGAACTTCATGGATATCTTTAATGTCAGTGAAGAACTTCATGGATATCTTTAATGTTAGTGAAGAACTTCATGGATATCTTTAATGTCAGTGAAGAACTTCATGGATATCTTTAATGTCAGTGAAGAACTTCATGGATATCTTTAATGTTAGAGAAGAACTTCATGGATATCTTTAATGTTAGTGAAGAACTTCATGGATATCTTTAATGTTAGTGAAGAACTTCATGGATATCTTTAATGTTAGAGAAGAACTTCATGGATATCTTTAATGTCAGAACTTCATGGATATCTTTAATGTTAGTGAAGAACTTCATGGATATCTTTAATGTCAGTGAAGAACTTCACGGATATCTTTAATGTCAGTGAGGGACTTCATGGATATCTTTAATGTCAGTGAGGGACTTCATGGATATCTTTAATGTCAGTGAGGGACTTCATGGATATCTTTAATGTCAGTGAGGGACTTCATGGATATCTTTAATGTTAGTGAAGAACTTCATGGATATTTTTAATGTTAGTGAAGAACTTCATGGATATCTTTAAATTTAGTTAAGAACTTCACGGGTATCTTTAAAGCTAGTGACTTCATGGATATCTTTAATGTTAGTGAAGAACTTCATGGACATCTCATCTGGCTTCAGCCCAATTTTACTTTAAAGGAACTGGTCCCCAGTTTCACTGCATATAAAATAATAAAAATACTGAGTGAGCTCCCACCTGCCCCCCCCCCCCCCCCCCCCCCCCATCTCAATCCCAAGCCATGAGTGTTGAAGAGAAGCCATGGCTTTACTTACGAGTCAGGAGATGTGCAATTCTGCCTCTGCTCCACCTCCGCTAACCTGTCAGACCGATCAAATGGACCATTAGCAACATCCACATGGTGAACACAACACGGTTCTGGACCAGCAACAGGTTACCCGTCATCAGGCAACATACCAGCTGGCAGACGGAACGTAACCTGCTGGCCCAGTCTCAGACCTGAAGAGGAAGTGCAGGGACTTTTCTCCGTCTTCTGTTTACAGCCACGATCCGTCTGTGTATGTTGTGCGCAAATCTGCTGCTCAGTGACTGAGTGTGTATAAATATAATGTGTAAAATATCAAGAAATATACAAAATGTGTGTGTGTGCATGTGTGTGCGTGTGAGAATGAGTGAGGTGTGTGTGTGTGTGTGTGTGTGTGTGTGTGTGTGTGTGTTTGTGTGCATACATATTGTGGAAGGTTGAGTGCGGAATGTTTGTTTTTAGCTGAATGTTATTGTTGTTGATAATGTACAGCACAGAAACTCAAGATTTTTATGGGATATAATGCAATAGGAGTTATTATCATTATTATTATATCATAATTGACAGTGTAGTTGTATGATGGAGTACTGTACTCAGTACGTCATAGGCACTGACAGTACAGTACAGGTGAGTTTTCCCTGAGGACATGGAGTAGGGGACAGGAGATGACAATATGCACAGTGAAGTAAGTTAGACAGCAGACAGTGAGACAGTGAGCTGTACCTTGAAATTACAGAGTAGGGGAGAGGCCTGAAGACACAGTGAAGTAAAACACACACACACACACACACACACACACACACACACACACCACACACACACACACACACACACACACAGAGATGAGCCAGTGCTGTTTACCTTGAGGCATAGAGCTCCAGCCTGGAGTGCATGTCCTGTGAAATGCTGTGCTGTGGCGATGGGGCAGGACTGAAACACACAGACCATGGACACTAGGTCAGTAAACACTAGGTCAACAAACCAGGGACACTAGGTCAGTAAACACTAGGTCAACAAACCAGGGACACTAGGTCAGTAAACACTAGGTCAACAAACCTGGGACACTAGGTCAGTAAACACTAGGTCAACAAACCATGGACACTAGGTCAGTAAACACTAGGTCAACAAACCAGGGACACTAGGTCAACAAACCAGGGACACAATGGAAAGAACTCAACACCTGGTCAATGAACTGTGGACACTAGGTCACAGAACTAGGGACATTGGTTCAAAAGGCCAGGGACACTAGGTCAACAAACTGTGAACTCTAGATCAATGAACCATGTACACTAGGTCAATGAACTATGGACACTGGGTCAAAAAGCTAGGGAAATTGTGTCCTACAAGATAAACTCCATGCATAAACACACGCACACACACACATGCATGCACACACACACGCACTGCAAGAAAGGCATTACGGGCTAGCCAGATGTTTACACAGAGGGATCTCAAGCAAAATCTCTACTTGGCACAAGTAATAAATTGTACATGCATGAAACTGTGTGATGAAGTCATCAGGCATTGTTATTCTGCAAATGTTTTGAATGCATAAAAAACTTCTTCTTTTTAAATCAATGTTCAAGCTTACAATATATCATTAATGTTGTCTTGCTACACATCAGCAACTGACTTGAAAGTCACATGGGCCCGTATTTCTTTGTACTTCAGGCGGCATTTCAGATTAAAATGAAACACCCTCATACTTTACAGACCACACATTCCTGATTTTGTGTCCTCACCGACACACAGACCACCACCTCTGACAGGGCTGATCAGTTACAACTTTGACCCGTATCCACCAAATATGACAAACATACTGAAAGGAAACCAGAAGAAACATACCACGGGTTGTAAGACCCAGAGACGATGAACAAAGGCAAATGAAGAAAATGTTGTTTTTAAAATCAGCATATAAACAAAGGCAAGTGAAAAAGAAAAGAAAAAAATCATCAATAAGGCACACAGAAGATGAACAAAAACAAGTGAACAAAAACAAGTGAAAAAAATCAATCACCTCAAAACAGTAGCTGAACAAAGAAAAGTGAAGAGAATTGTAAAGAACAGGAGCAGAGTCGCTGAACAAAGACAAGTGAAGAGAATTGTAAAGAACAGGAGCAGAGTAGCTGAACAAAGAAAAGTGAAGAGAATTGCGAAGAACAGGAGCAGAGTAGCTGAACAAAGACAAGTGAAGAGAATTGTAAAGAACAGGAGCAGAGTAGCTGAACAAAGAAAAGTGAAGAGAATTGCGAAGAACAGGAGCAGAGTAGCTGAACAAAGAAAAGTGAAGAGAATTGTAAAGAACAGGAGCAGAGTAGCTGAACAAAGACAAGTGAAGAGAATTGCGAAGAACAGGAGCAGAGTCGCTGAACAAAGAAAAGTGAAGAGAATTGTAAAGAACAGGAGCAGAGTAGCTGAACAAAGAAAAGTGAAGAGAATTGCGAAGAACAGGAGCAGAGTAGCTGAACAAAGAAAAGTGAAGAGAATTGTAAAGAACAGGAGCAGAGTAGCTGAACAAAGACAAGTGAAGAGAATTGCGAAGAACAGGAGCAGAGTCGCTGAACAAAGAAAAGTGAAGCATACCAATCAAACCACAAACCAAAGGAATGCAGACAATGGACAAGTCTGCATGGACTACTCACTCCTTCATGAACAAAAACAAATAGTCCATGGCGACTTCAGGGAAGGACTCTTGTTGCCAACGCCTGACAAGACAAGACTGGCATGGAGATGGGTGCTGGGGAAAAAAGATGGGATGCCGGGTGTACACACTGCAGTGGAGCCCCCAATTTTCCAAAATGGGATATAAGGTAAGGGGTTTCCCCCTGTTCACCCCACAGCAGGAAATAAGAAGTCCATGGGATTAAACACTGCCAGTAAAGCACTGCCACCCTCTTGCAGATGGTGGTCAAATGAGTGGCCGTCCACCCCACCACTGCCCACAGAGCGGTCAATGAAGTGGCCGTCCACCCCACCCTGTCCACAGAGCGGTCAATGAGTGGCCGTCCACCCCACCACTGTCCACAGAGCGGTCAATGAGTGGCCGTCCACCCCACCACTGTCCACAGGCGGTCAATGAGTCCGTCCACCCCACCACTGCCCACAGACGGTCAATGAGTGGCCGTCCACCCCACCACTGTCCAAGAGCGGTCAATGAGTGGCCGTCCACCCCACCACTGTCCAAGAGCGGTCAATGAGTGGCCGTCCACCCCACCACTGTCCACAGAGCGGTCAATGAGTGGCCGTCCACCCCACCACTGTCCACAGAGCGGTCAATGAGTGGCCGTCCACCCCACCATTGTCCACAGAGCGGTCAATGAGTGGCCGTCCACCCCACCACTGTCCCTTGGCTGTCCAATCATCACCTGTCCCACACATCCGACACAAAATCAAATCCGTCCACTAACAAGGAGGCTGAGGCTGGTTGAAACTGTCGTACCTGACTGAAACAAGAGGCAGATGGCAGGGACTGATCTCTTCTGTGCTACATATGTCCAGTTAACCCTACTGATATCGAGGCCACACCCTGTACTCACAAAGTACTGTTAAAGAGATACTGTCAACAACATCAACAATGCCTGTCCCTTTGCTTGGCAACACCCTCATCAATACATGTCTGGCTACACTCTGGCTATATGCCCACTTTATCTGCAGCCGTACACACCCACTTTCTTTGCCATGTAGTATTTTCCAACTTTATCTGCAATCTGCCCAGTACAAAGCATTAGGATTCAACTGTGAATCATAAAAGATTAAGAAAATTGCACTAACACATCCACTCAGTGAGTCATGAACACATCCACTCATTGTGACTATAGCCTACAGTCACTAACACATGCACTCATCACTGTAAATACAGTCTACAGTCACTAACACATCCACTCATCACTGTAAATACAGTCTGCAGTCACTAACACATCCACCCATCACTGTAAATACAGTCTACAGTCACTAACACATGCACTCATCACTGTAAATATAGTCTACAGTCACTAACACATCCACCATCACTGTAAATACAGTCTACAGTCACTAACACATCCACCCATCACTGTAAATACAGTCTACAGTCACTAACACATGCACTCATCACTGTAAATATAGTCTACAGTCACTAACACATCCACCATCACTGTAAATACAGTCTACAGTCACTAACACATCCACCCATCACTGTAAATACAGTCTACAGTCACTAACACATGCACTCATCACTGTAAATATAGTCTACAGTCACTAACACATCCACCCATCACTGTAAATACAGTCTGCAGTCACTAACACATCCACCCATCACTGTAAGTACAGTCTGCAGTCACTAACACATGCACTCATCACTGTAAATACAGTCTACAGTCACTGTGTTACCCATCGCTGTAACTCATCACTACAGGCATGTCTCCAGACCGCACACTGAAAGCTGCGACAGGGGCCAGCGTGCAGGCGGTATATTAGCCAGGGTGTGAGAAAAGCAGCAAGGCGGGCAGTGGAGCTTTGTGGGACTAATGGACAGTTAGGGCTAACCCCACCAGGCAGGAAGAAATCACTGCCCAACCCACCGGCTCCACAGAGTTCAGTCTTTGTTCAATACTCAAACTTCCCCGGGCCGGCTCCCACAGTCCTACAAATCAATGACATGCCGGCTATCAATATCTCCCTCTGTACTGCTTCTCTCTTTAAAACTGAATGGCTGTTGATGGAGGGTAACTGCTCCATTGGATCCTGAATGCAAGCCGGCTGCAGCAATGCCAGCAGCGACGAGGCAGCAGCCGGCACCACAAAGCCCTTGCTGCCGGCACCACAAAGCCCTCGCGCCTGTGACCCAGTCAGGCGGCCAGCTGGTCTGGCACTCGGCACGGCAGCCGCAGACCCACTGCACAATCAATAGCACAGCAGACAAAACAAACTGGCACAGTATCAGTGCAACCTCCTCTCCTGCCTCTGGGCTATGCTCAGCACACACACACCGTGCAGGTCCCCATCTCACAGCTCTTGCTGTGTTTGTCTCTCTCTCTCATACACACACACACACAGACACACACGTGCAGGTCCCCCATCTCACAGCTCTTGCTGTGTCACACACACACACACACACACACACACCACACACACACACACACACACACACACACACACACACGTGCAGGTCCCCCATCTCACAGCTCTTGCTGTGTCACACACACACACACACACACACACACACACACACACGCGCAGGTCCCCCATCTCACAGCTCTTGCTGTGTCACACACACACACACACACACACACACACACACACACACACCACCACACACACACACACACACACGTGCAGGTCCCCCATCTCACAGCTCTTGCTGTGTCACACACATTGCTCCCATAGTGATTTCATCACGAAGCTGGAATCTGGCCCTCATCAGTTTTCCACTGCCAGTCCCTGATGGGTTGAACGCTGTGCTGCTGATTCCTTATGGCCCCACTATTTTGCTGCCAGCCTCCACAACCTGAACTTACTACCGATTCCTTATGGCCCCACCTATTTGCTGCCAGCCTCCACAACCTGAACTTACTACTGATTCCTTATGGCCCCACCATTTTGCTGCCAGCCTCCACAACCTGAACTTACTACCGATTCCTTATGGCCCCACCATTTTGCTGCCAGCCTCCACAACCTGAACTTACTACCGATTCCTTATGGCCCCACCATTTTGCTGCCAACCTCCACAACCTGAACTCCTCACTACCGATTCCTTATGGCCCCACCATTTTGCTGCCAGCCTCCACAACCTGAACTTACTACCGATTCCTTATGGCCCCACCATTTTGCTGCCAGCCTCCACAACCTGAACTCCTCACTACCGATTCCTTATGGCCCCACCATTTTGCCGCCAGCCTCCACAACCTGAACTTACTACCAATTCCTTATGGCCCCACCATTTTGCTGCCAACCTCCACAACCTGAACTCCTCACTACTGATTCCTTATGGCCCCACCATTTTGCTGCCAACCTCCACAACCTGAACTCCTTACTACCGATTCCTTATGGCCCCACCATTTTGCTGCCAGCCTCCACAACCTGAACTTACTACCGATTCCTTATGGCCCCACCATTTTGCTGCCAGCCTCCACAACCTGAACTTACTACCGATTCCTTATGGCCCCACCATTTTGCTGCCAGCCTCCACAACCTGAACTTACTACCGATTCCTTATGGCCCCACCATATTGCTGCCAGCCTCCACAACCTGAACTCCTCACTACCGATTCCTTATGGCCCCACCATTTTGCTGCCAGCCTCCACAACCTGAACTTACTACCGATTCCTTATGGCCCCACCATTTTGCTGCCAGCCTCCACAACCTGAACTCCTCACCACTGGTTCCTAATGGCCCCAGCTCTCTGTTACTGAATGCCACCAGTTAGTTCTTTGCTCTCCTTGTTCCAGTCCTTAGCGCAGTCTCCCCCTTGACCAGTGTTAATGGTTTGAGCTCTGCTGCTGGCAAGCCATTTCTTCACGTCCCCGATACTGCAAGTCTTAATGCAACCTCTTTGTTGGTGATCCATAATGGCCTGACCTTTGGCACTGCTCCCTACTCTCCTGATCTCTTTGTTGCCCGTCCCCTGGTCTCTCTGTTGCCAGTCCGTAACAGCCAGCTGGTCTCTGTTGCCAGTCCCTAACGGCCAGCTGGTCTCTGTTGCCAGTCCCTAACAGCCAGCTGGTCTCTGTTGCCAGTCCCTAACAGCCAGCTGGTCTCTGTTGCCAGTCCCTAACAGCCAGCTGGTCTCTGTTGCCAGTCCCTAACAGCCAGCTGGTCTCTGTTGCCAGTCCCTAACAGCCAGCTGGTCTCTGTTGCCAGTCCCTAACAGCCAGCTGGTCTGTTGCCAGTCCCTAACAGCCAGCTGGTCTCTGTTGCCAGTCCCTAACGGCCAGCTGGTCTCTGTTGCCAGTCCCTAACAGTCAGCTGGTCTCTCTGTTACCAGTTGGTCTGACTTTGTTGCCAGTCCCTAATGATGAGCTAACCTTCGTTGCCAGTCTCTAATGAACAGATCACCTCTTTGTTGCCAGTCCCTAACGACCAGCTGACCTTTGTTGCCTGTCCCTAACGACCAGCTGACCTTTGTTGCCGGTCCCCAACGACCAGCTGACCTTTGTTGCCGGTCCCCAATGACCAACTGACCTTTGTTGCCGGTCCCTAATGACCAGCTGACCTTTGTTGCCAGTCCCTAATGACCAGCTGACCTTTGTTGCCAGTCTCTAATCACTTGATCTCGTTGTTGCCAGTCACTAGCGGCTTAAATCTCTTTGTTGCCAGTCTCTAATCACTTGATCTCGTTGTTGCCAGTCACTAGCGGCTTAAATCTCTTTGTTGCTGGAGTTCACAAAGCACATCCCCTCAGACCAAGACCGTACATGTGCCAGGAAAGCAAAGCCCATATTGTGATGTACTTGGCTGTTTCTCAGAAGTCTCCTCAGTGCTGTGTACGGCAACAAGCACTGCACCTCTAGTGATGCCAGTCCGTACAACTCCCGTGTCCACAGTGTTGTGTACGGCAACAAGGACGTACTGCACCTCTAGTGATGCCAGTCCGTACAACTCCCGTGTCCTCAGTGTTGTGTACGGCAACAAGGACGTACTGCACCTCTAGAGATGCCAGTCCGTACAACCCC
>JABMCL010002724.1:422500-480000 GCA_018857735.1 Alviniconcha marisindica | reverse complement strand
GAACTGGAAAGTAGCTCAGTTGACAATTAAAGAAAAATCTTACCTTATCACTTTGAACCTGGACAAAACTGGACCATATCATTTTAAACTAAGACAAAACCTGACCTTATCACTTTGAACCTGGACAAAACCGGACCTCACCACTTTGAACTGGAACAAAACTGACCTTATCACTTTGAACCTGACCTTATCACTTCAAAGTGGGACTAAAAAACCTGACCTTATCACTTCAAAGAGGGACAAAACCTGACCTTATCACTTCAAAGTGGGACAAAACCTGACCTTATCACTTCAAGGGGCCTAAATTTGAGGACAAACTGATTAACTTCAAAGTACAAAACCTGACCTTATCACTTCAAAGTGGGACTAAAACCTGACCTTATCACTTCAAAGAGGGACAAACCTGACCTTATCACTTCAAAGGGGACAAACCTGACCTTATCACTTCAAAGAGGGACAACTGACCTTATCATAAAGAGGACAACCTGACCTTATCACTTCAAAGAGGGACAAAACCTGACCTTATCACTTCAAAGAGGGACAACCTGACCTTATCACTTCAAAGAGGGACAAGCCTGACCTTATCACTTCAAAGAGGGACAAAGCCTGACCTATCACTTCAAAGAGGGACAAAGCCTGACCTATCACTTCAAAAAGGGACAAAGCCTGACCTTATCACTTCAAAGAGGGACAAAGCCTGACCTTATCACTTCAAAGAGGGACAAAGCCTGACCTTAACACTTCAAAGTGGGACAAAACCTGACCTTATCACTTCAAAGAGGGACAAAACCTGCCCTTATCACTTCAAAGTGGGACAAAACCTGACCTTATCACTTCAAAGTGGGACAAAACCTGACCTTATCACTTCAAAGAGGGACAAAACCTGCCCGTATTGTTCTGAACGCTGACAAGAGGTGAGGTGAGGAAGCTGCACTTACATCTGTACTTGTCCTCCAGCTGACCAGCACACAGCAGTATGGTCCCCACTTTGAAGGACAACACCCTCAGTCGGCCGCTTCTCACTCTGCACACAAACACACACAGATTCCCACACGTCACACCATCTCACTCTGCAGACAAACACAGACAGATTCCCACATGTCACAGCATATTTATCGGTTTGCCGCTTCTCACTCTGCAGACAAACACAGACAGATTCCCATGCGTCACACCATCTCACTCTGCAGACAAACACAGATTCCTAAATGTCACACCATCTCACTTTGCAGACAAACACAACAGACAGATTCCCACACATCACACCATCTCACTCTGCAGACAAACACAGACAAATTCCCATATGTCACACCATCTCACTCTGCAGACAAACACACACAGATTCCCACACGTCACACCATCTCACTCTGCAGACAAACACAGATTCCCAAATGTCACACCATCTCACTTTGCAGACAAACACAACAGATTCCCACACATCACACCATCTCACTCTGCAGACAAACACAGACAAATTCCCATATGTCACACCATCTCACTCTGCAGACAAACACAGATTCCCACACATCACACCATCTCACTCTGCAGACAAACACAGACAGATTCCCATCTGTCACACCATCTCACTCTGCAGACAAACACAGATTCCCAAATATCACACCATCTCACTCTGCAGACAAACACTGACAGATTCCCACATGTCACAGCATCTCACTCTGCAGACAAACACAGATTCCCACACATCACACCATCTCACTCTGCAGACAAACACAGATACCCACATGTCACACCATCTCACTCTGCAGACAAACACAGATACCCACATGTCACACCATCTCACTCTGCAGACAAACACAGATACCCACATGTTACACCATCTCACTCTGCAGACAAACACTGACAGATTCCCACATGTCACAGCAGGAACAGTGTCAGAAGTCACATCTAGATATTTACTAGTCTGATAAAGATGGTGGTGCAGCTTCAAGAAATCTGACTTTTGACACCGTCTTGAGAATGCTGAGAATAAAACTTATAGCATGTGCAAAAATGGTTTGCAAGGTGTTGATATCCGACCATGCATGACATAAATGAGGTAAAGGTTCATGTGTCATAGAACACTGAGGGGCATGGTGGTAATGGTGTGAGGACATGCATTTGATAGACATTGTCACTGAGGGGCATGTCTGTGAAAGTGTCAGGACATGCATTTGATAGACATCGTCACCGAGGGGCATGTCTGTGAAAGTGTCGGGACATGCATTTGATAGACATTGTCACTGAGGGGCATGTCTGTGAAAGTGTCGGGACATGCATTTGATAGACATTGTCACTGAGGGGCATGTCTGTGAAAGTGTCAGGACATGCATTTGATAGACATTGTCACTGAGGGGCATGTCTGTGACCGTGTGAGGATATGCATTTCATAGACATCAAGGATTGTCCGTAAAAGTGTGAGGACAAGATTAGTGTGTCATGACACACTAAGCGCCATGTCTGTAAAAGTGTGAGGACAAGATTAGTGTGTCATGCACACTGAGCGTCATGTCTGTAAAAGTGTGAGGACAAGATTAGTGTGTCATGCACACTGAGCGTCATGTCTGTAATGGACTGGCATCTCACAGTCCACAGGCATTGACGGCCATGTCTGAAAAAGGGTATGGACTGATGTGTCACAGATATGAGGATCATGTCTGTCATGGACTGATGTGTCACAGATATGAGGATCATGTCTGTCATGGACTGCTGTGTCACAGATATGAGGATCATGTCTGTCATGGACTGCTGTGTCACAGATATGAGGATCATGTCTGTCATGGACTGATGTGTCACAGATATGAGGATCATGTCTGTCATGGACTGGCATCTCACAGGTCATGGACTGATGTGTCACAGATATGAGGATCATGTCTGTCATGGACTGGCATCTCACAGGTCATGGACTGATGTGTCACAGATATGAGGATCATGTCTGTCATGGACTGGCATCTCACAGGTCATGGACTGATGTGTCACAGATATGAGGATCATGTCTGTCATGGACTGGCATCTCACAGGTCATGGACTGATGTGTCACAGATATGAGGATCATGTCTGTCATGGACTCATGTGCAATAGACATTGTCATTGAGGGTTATGTGTAAAGTGCAGGGGCTCCTGTGCCACAGATGTTGAGGATATCTGTAAAGTGTAGCGACTTGTGTGTCACAGATGTTGAGGATATTCGTAAAGTGTAGGGACTCACAGGTCATAGACGCTGAGGGATATGTGTAAATTGTAGGGACTCACATGTCACAGACGTTGAGGGTTATGTGTAAAGTGTAGAGACTCACGTGTCATAGACATTGAGGGTTATGTGTAAAGTGTAGGGACTCATGTGTCATAGACGTTGAGGGTTATGTGTAAAGTGTAGGGACTCACGTGTCATAGACATTGAGGGTTATGTGTAAAGTGTAGGGACTCACGTGTCATAGACGTTGAGGGTTATGTGTAAAGTGTAGGGACTCACGTGTCATAGACATTGAGGGTTATGTGTAAAGTGTAGGGACTCACGTGTCACAGACGTTGAGGGTTATGTGTAAAGTGTAGGGACTTATGTGTCATAGACGTTGAGGGTTATGTGTAAAGTGTAGGGACTCACGTGTCATAGACATTGAGGGTTATGTGTAAAGTGTAGGGACTCATGTGTCACAGACGTTGAGGGTTATGTGTAAAGTGTAGGGACTCATGTCTCACAGACGTTGAGGGTTATGTGTAAAGTGTAGGGACTCACGTGTCATAGACGTTGAGTATCCAGTTGAGCACCAGGTCCACACACAGTGGAACATTGACAGGAACGTTCTGTGTGCTGCGCTCGGCAGCGACGTGTTCATACATGGCGGACAAACACTCGATCATTTCCGACACGTCCATCAGCTTGTCATTCTGGCCTCGCAGCCCCTGTCGCTCGAAGGCTTCGCTCGCCACGCTCATCTCCACCAGGTGCACTGTGGGACACACGAACACCTAGCACTGTCAGCACTGCTCTGTTAATGTTTCTTTAGTTCAAACACTTTGTCATGAAAGTCAGTGAATAAAAACATTGTCATTATTCTAAGCTCGACGAGTGACTCAAACTCCTGGAGAAACACGGGGCGTGACAAGCGACTGCAAGCGAAAAGGGCTTGAAATCTCACATGTGGCACCGCAACTGCAAACATGCATGAAACGACTATTTCTGGAAGTCACAGTGGACATGTATTTAAACACTTACAAATCTGAAACAGAACGAGGCGCAGAGCACTCGTGCAGAATCGACGCACAAGGGAGGTAATTAGTGCTTGAAAGATATCACACAAGTACAACAAAGACCTGAGCCGCCTACAGAAATTCTCACCTGGTATGCATGTAAGTACAAGGTACATAAACTCTACCAGTGGTACGTCCATTTTTGAGGATGCACCTCTGGTGGAGTTATGTACCTTGTATTTACCACAGGAAACTCAGGCCTTTGTTGTTGTACTTGTGTCACGTCTTTCGAGTGCTAATTAACTCCCTTGTGCGTTGATTAAACACTCACAGCTTGGTGACTTAATGATCAAAGCAAGTGCCCACATCTCAGGCCTGGGGAGATGTGGGGATGGAGTGAGAAGCTCTTGTGCCTCAGTGACATATGTTACACACATCCAGCCCAGACTGGTGTCCTCACTGGAGAGGACTGGTGAGAGGTGGAGTGGGAAAGGCTTGTGTTTCAAAGACACTGTGGGCTGGTGAGAGGTGGGGTGGGAAAGGCTTGTGTCTCAGTAACACGGATCCAGCCCGCCAGGCCGATGTTATATCTCACAAGCGACAAATGAGGAGCCATTCAAACACTGAAGTGGCAAAGAGTGAGCCATTCAAACATTGTAATAATAATAATGGAAATTTGTAAAGCGCCTACCCTACCTATGAACAAGCATACACACATAATGTACATCGAGATGGAAAATGTTATCCAAAAAAAAAAAAAAAAAGGATTATATCGACAAGCATTCAAGCATAATTATGCAAAAGATGCGCACACCCCCACGCACGCACGCATGCACACACACACACACTGTACAGACTGTGGACAATGTGGTTTAACTGAAATATTCTGAGAAGAGAAATGTCTTGAGTTGGCTTTTGAAGGAAGAGTAGTGCCTGATGTCTTGGGGGAGATTGTTCCAGATGTAGGGGCCAAAGTGTGAGAAAGTGTGCTGTGTCCAGGGTTCATACAGAAAAATCCTTTCAAAATTCACAAACTTTTGCAATATGGTGTGGAAAAGCAACCTGAAGGTACATAACTCTTCCGCACATAAGTAAAGGGGCACAACCCTCACTGTAGCCGACAGCCGAGGCACTCTATCCATCAAGACTGGTAGGAAGTGCATTCTTTGTGATTTAAAAACAACAACTCCTTTTCGGTCTTGGGAAATGCAGTTTCTGACAGATAAGCTGATAGTTTTTCCCTAGCGCTCTGAGGACCACACAATTCACAGACTTTCACAGACACCACTCAGTCTTCCCACACTTTCAAGGCCCTGAAAAGCGTATCCCATTTTTCCCCAACTTTCAAAGACCTTCAAGGGCTGTGCGAACCCTGCGTGTCGCATGGGCACTGAGCCAAGTCAGACTTTTATCAACGAAAGCTCCAGCGAGTGATGCATTCTACAGCCGTCCAGGAGGAGGAAGAAAATACAACTCACAGCCAAGCTTCTTCTGCAGCATCCTGAGCTTCATTCCCGTTCTGTAGGCTGCAAACCTGATGTCATTGAGCGCACCTGGCAACACAAGACGAATCATCTCAACTTGGGGTACACCGTGTGGATGGCGGCACACACAGGCCATTGCACAAGTCTGATTACAAGATAACATGAATGAATGAAAATTTATATATGGTGCATAAAAAACTTCCACACAAAGCCGTGCGTGTTTACAGGGACAGTTACACACAGTGCATACATGTAAGCCCTCGCAAGCTAAAAACTACCAAAGGACACTCACACCAATAAAGTGCAAACAGCCCCTACCCACCCACCCCACTCCCTCTCAAAAGTGCAACTATACATAGTAGTTAAATGTACTTCATGTAGAAATATATATATAAACACATAATATGCAGAACTAAATACAATAATAGAAAGAAACACACGCACACACACACACACACACATTAAAGTTATGTAATACTGACTAAAATACAAGAAAAATGGCGGTGAACTGTACTCACTTAAATCGTCAATTAAAATGGTGAACTGAGGATGGTCCCACTGAGTTTTCTCTGTGATGTGACTGAAACAGTACAGGTAGACAGTGTGACATGTCAATAGCTGACGTGACTGAAACAGTACAGGCAGACTGTGTGACATGTCAGTAGCTGATGTGACTGAAACAGTACAGGTAGACAATGTGACATATCAATAGCTGATGTGACTGAAACAGTACAGGTAGACAATGTGACATATCAATAGCTGATGTGACTGAAACAGTACAGGTAGACAATGTGACATATCAATAGCTGATGTGACTGAAACAGTACAGGTAGACAATGTGACATATCAATAGCTGATGTGACTGAAACAGTACAGGTACACAATGTGACATATCAATAGCTGATGTGACTGAAACAGTACAGGTAGACAGTGTGATATGTCAATAGCTGATGTGACTAAAACAGTACAGGTAGACAGTGTGACATGTCAATAGCTGACATGACCAGACTAGTACAGGTAGACAGCGTGACATGCCAATAGCTGGCGTGACTGAAACAGTGTTACAGTACAGGTAGACAAGGTGACTAAAACAGTGTTACAGTACAGGTAGACAAGGTGACTAAAACAGTGTTACAGTACAGGTAGACAAGGTGACAGAAAGTGAAACTTACAAAAGTTGAGTGATGGTGAGCTGCCCTTTGACCTATAGTCTAGAACCCTCACCACCGACCCCAATCTGACAACTCCCTGACCTATCCGGTATCCCCCTCTCCTCCACCACCACAAAACTCATTAGACATGCCCCCCCCCCATCCCTCTAGCCCCACTACTCAGTCTTGTCTCTGACCTAACCCCCTACCACCACCACCACAAAGCTAGACCCCCCCCCCCCCAGCCCTGTCTGGTCTAACTCCCTCTCCCCTACCACCACCACAAAGCTAGACCCCCCCCCACTCCACTACACAGTCCTATCTCCACCCCACCCCCCCACCACCACAAAGCTAGACCCCCCCCCCTCCTACTCCATCCCCCCCCACCACCACAAAGCTAGACCCCCCCCCTCCACTACACAGTCCTATCTCCATCCCCCCCCCACACAGTCCTATCCTCCCATCCCCCCCCACCACCACCACAAAGCTAGACCCCCCACATTACACATCCTATCTGGCCTAACACCCTCCCATACCACCACTCACAAAGCTAGACCCCCCCCCCATTACACAGTCCTATCTGGCCTAACTCCCCCACCCACCCACCCACCACCAAAGCTAGACCCCCCCCCCCCCCCCACTACACAACCCTACTCCACTCCCCTCCCCTCCACCACCACCACAAAGCTAGACACCCCCACCCCCACCACACAGTCCTATCTGGCATCCCCCCCACCCCCACCCCCCTACCACCACCACAAAGCTAATGAGACCCCCCCCCTACACACTACACTTCTGACTGGCCTAACTCCCCCCCCACCACCACCACCAAGCATTAGAACCCCCCCACCCCCCCCACTACACAGCCCTGTCTGGCCCAACTCCCTACCACCATCACAAAGCTAATTAGAACCCCCCCACTACACAGTCTTGTCTGGCCTAACTCCTCCCCCACCACCACCTATTCAACAGCACACCCCCCCAGCCCCCCACACACACACACACCACACACACACAGCCCTGTCTGTGACCTAACCCCAGCACAAAGCCCATTAGCGGTGTCTCCAGTCTGGCCTACATCCTGCCCCACTTCCCGGCCTTTCACTGCACACCCTCCTCCTTTAGCTCTCTCGTCTGGGGGCCACACTACAACAACATGGGCCTGTGGCCTGGGGCCACACAACAACAACAACATGGGCCTGTGGCCTGGGGCCACACAACAACAACAACATGGGCCTGTGGCTGGGGCCACACACAACCAACAACATGGGCCTGTGGCCTGGGGCCACACAACAACAACACTGGGCCTGTGGTCTGGGGGCCACACAACAACAACATGGGCCTGTGGTCTGGGGCCACACAACAACAACAACATGGGCCTGTGGCCTGGGGCACACAACAACAACAACATGGGCCTGTGGCTGGGGCCACACAACAACAACAACATGGGCCTGTGGCCTGGGGTCGCACACAACAACAACAACATGGGCCTGTGGTCCTGGGGGCCACACAACAACAACAACATGGGCCTGTGGCTGGCAACAACACTGGCTGGGTGGGCCACACACACAACATGGCTTGGTCTGGGGGCCACACACAACAACATGGGCCTGTGGTCTGGGGACTGTGCACAACAACAACAACACGGGCCTGTGGTCTGGGGGCCACACAACAACAACATGGGCCTGTGGTCTGGGGACTGTGCACAACAGCAACACGGGCCTGTGGTCTGGGGACTGTGCACAACACAGCCATTACTACATTAGACCAGCTCAGCGTCAGGCTACCAGCCAACTAATTGCTTAAAAGCAACTGGCTCTCAGGAAGCACATTGTCTGGAATTAAAAAGGAATGGGGGCTGTCTCACTCTCAGCCCTGCTTGCTGGCTCGTGTATACACCCACACCCTGGATCGGTCAACCCTCGCTACATCCACCCTAGATCAGTCAACCCTCGCTACATCCACCCAAACCCTAGATCAGTCAACCCTCGCTACATCCACCCTAGATCAGTCAACCCTCGCTACATCCACCCTAGATCAGTCAACCCTCGCTACATCCACCCTAGATCAGTCAACCCTCGCTACATCCACCCTAGATCAGTCAACCCTCGCTACATCCACCACCTAGATCAGTCAACCTCGCTACATCCACCCTAGATCAGTCAACCCTGCTACATCCACCCTAGATCAGTCAACCCTGCTACATCCACCCTAGATCAGTCAACCCTGCTACATCCACCCTGTCAGCCCCTGCATCACCCTGTCAGTAACCCTCGCTACATCCACCCTGAGATCGAAAGTCAACCCTTGCTACATCCACCTAGATCAGTCAACCCTCACTACATCCACCCTAGATCAGTCAACCCTCGCTACATCCACCCTAGATCAGTCAACCCTCGCTACATCCACCTAGATCAGTCAACCCTCGCTACATCCACCCACACCCTGGATCAGTCAACCCTCGCTACATCCACCCTAGATCAGTCAACCCTCGCTACATCCACCCTAGATCAGTCAACCCTCGCTACATCCACCTAGATCAGTCAACCCTCGCTACATCCACCCACACCCTGGATCAGTCAACCCTCGCTACATCCACCCTAGATCAGTCAACCCTCGCTACATCCACCCTAGATCAGTCAACCCTCGCTACATCCACCTAGATCAGTCAACCCTCGCTACATCCACCCACAACCTGGATCAGTCAACCCTCGCCACATCCACCCTGAATCAGTCAACCCTCGCTACATCCACCCGCACCCTGGATCAGTCAACCCTCGCTACATCCACCCTTGATCAGTCAACCCTTGCTACATCCACCTATATCAGTCAACCCTCGCTACATCCACCCTAGATCAGTCAACCCTCGCTACATCCACCCTAGATCAGTCAACCCTCGCTACATCCACCTAGATCAGTCAACCCTCGCTACATCCACCCACACCCTGGATCAGTCAACCCTCACTACATCCACCCTAGATCAGTCAACCCTAGCTACATCCCCTAGATCAGTCAACCCTCGCTACATCCACCTAGATCAGTCAACCCTCGCTACATCCACCCACACCCTGGATCAGTCAACCCTCGCTACATCCACCCTGGATCAGTCAACCCTAGCTACATCCCCTAGATCAGTCAACCCTCGCTACATCCACCCTGGATCAGTCAACCCTCGCTACATCCACCCTGGATCTGTCAACCCTCGCTACATCCACCCTGGATCAGTCAACCCTCGCTACATCCACCCTAGATCAGTCAACCCTCGCTACATCCACCCTGGATCAGTCAACCCTCGCTACATCCACCCTAGATCAGTCAACCCTCGCTACATCCACCCTAGATCAGTCAACCCTCGCTACATCCACCCGCACCCTGGGAGAGCACAAAACAGAAATGAGCCTGTGAAACAAGTGCTAGTGATGGTGTCCAAAACAGTCACCTTATCAAATTGACATAGGATAACAATCTCCTTCAATGTAAGTCTTTATCAATTAAAAATACAATCTAAGGGCTATCTTAAACTGAAGTTAAAACAATGTCCTTCAGTGTCACTTTTGTAAGTCTTTATTTAAATGTCTCTTTTCAAACATGTCTGGAAAGAATACTTCCTTTCATTTCTCATTCTGCATGCACATACCCAACAGCGGAGCAATCAAAAACATTTTTGTTGGTTTCATTAAGGACAGGAAGAAAGTGGGGGTGGGGGGGTGGGGGGGGGGGTGAGGAGGGGGGGGGGGGGCAGAAGAGGGGAAAACAACAACAAAACACTGCCCCCATCAGCCAAATCAATGAATATATAAAGAGCAGGACAGGACTTTCAGCCCAGGGCCGGGGGCAGCAGGAAGGAGGCTGGCAGGATGGCGAGGTGACAGCAGGAAGGAAGGAAGAAAGGAAGGAAGGAAGAGTGCATGAGTACTCACTTAATGTAATAAGGCACCTTGTTTCCTGCCACTGCCCTCTCCCAGGGACTGTCCACAGAAACTGAAACCAGCAGCAACCGTCAAGTGCTCAGTGGCGCTTAGCTGGAGTAGCTTATCACAATCAGCAACAAAAGCAACACACTTAACACAATCAGCAACAAAAGCAACACACTTAACAACACAGTGAGCAACACACTAGTTAAACAACACAAACTTTACACAGTGGGCAACAGAAACAACACACTAAATATAGTGAGCAACGGGAACAAGACACCAAACACAGTGAGCAACAGGAACAACAAACCAAACACAGTGAGCAACAGGAACAACACATTAAATATAGTGGGCAACAGAAACAACACACTAAATATAGTGAGCAATGGGAACAAGACACCAAACACAGTGAGCAACACACTAGTTAAACAACACAAACTTTACACAGTGAGCAACAGAAACAACACACTAAATATAGTGAGCAATGGGAACAAGACACCAAACACAGTGAGCAACACACTAGTTAAACAACACAAACTTTACACAGTGAGCAACAGAAACAACACACTAAATATAGTGAGCAACGGGAACAAGACACCAAACACAGTGAGCAACAGGAACAACACACCAAACACAGTGAGCAACAGGAACAACACATTAAATATAGTGGGCAACAGAAACAACACACTAAATATACAGAGAAACAGAAACAACACACTAAATATACAGAGAAACAGAAACACACTAAATATAGTGAGCAACAGGAACAACACACTAAATAGTAAATATAGTGAGCAACAGGAACAACACACTAAATATAGTGAGCAACAGGAGCAACAAAGAGTGAACAACACAGTGAAGAGGGAAGACGACAGTGAGCAGTGGTGAGTAAAGGAAGACAGTGGGCAACAGAAAGAAGATGGTGAGCATTGGTGGATAGGACAAGACAGGACTTTCAGCAACATCAGGAAGACAGTGAACACTGGTGGGTGAAGCAAGACGGTGAGCAGTGGTTGGTGAAGCAAGATGGTGAGCAGTGGTGGGTGAAGCAAGATGGTGCGCAGTGGTGGGTGAAGCAAGATGGTGAGCAGTGGTGGGTGAAGCAAGATGGTGAGCAGTGGTGCAGACCCAGATACACACCCTGATGTTGAAGGGGAAGCAGTGATGTGTAAAGTAACAGTGAGCAGCAGAAGGAAGACGGTGAGCAGAGCAGTGATGTGTAAAGACAATGAGCAGCAAAGGAAGACAGTGAGCAGCGATGTGTAAAGTAACAGTGAGCAGCAGAAGGAAGACGGTGAGCAGTGATGTGTAAAGACAGCAGAAGGAAGACAGTGAGCAACACAAGGAAGATGGTGAGCAGTGATGTGTAAAGGAAGACTGTGAGCAGCAGAAGGAAGATGGTGAGCAGTGATGTGTAAAGGAAGACTGTGAGCAGCAGAAGGAAGATGGTGAGCAGTGATGTGTAAAGACTGTGAGCAGCAGAAGGAAGATGGTGAGCAGTGATGTGTAAAGGAAGACAGTGAGCAGCAGAAGGAAGACAGTGAGCAGCAGAAGGAAGATGATGAGCAGCAGAAGGAAGATGGTGAGCAGCAGAAGGAAGATCGTGAGCAATGATGTGTAAAGGAAGACAGTGAGCAGCAGAAGGAAGATGGTGAGCAGTGATGTGGTAAAAAAGGACAGTGAGCAGCAGAAGGAAGACAGTGAGCAGCAGAAGGAAGACAGTGAGCAGTGATGTGTAAAGGAAGACAGTGAGCAGCATAAGGAAGATGGTGAGCAGCGATATGTAAAGGAAGACAGTGAGCAGTGATGTGTAAAGGAAGACAGTGAGCAGCATAAGGAAGATGGTGAGCAGCAATATATAAAGGAAGACAGTGAGCAGTGATGTGTAAAGGAAGACAGTGAGTAGCATAAGGAAGATGGTGAGCAGCTATATGTAAAGGAAGACAGTGAGCAGCAGAAGGAAGACAGTGAGCAGTGATGTGTAAAGGAAGGCAGTGAGCAGCAGAAGGAAGATGGTGAGCAGTGATGTGTAAAGGAAGACAGCGAGCAGCATAAGGAAGACGGTGAGCAGACGAGCACCTTGGTGGGGAAGGGGGGTGCAGTGCAATAAACGGACTGCCGGTGACATGATGAACAGGACGGGGTCTCCACCTCCACACCTGCTTCTCCAGGTAAACAACAGAGGTGGACCTGTACAATATAGTGTACTACACTCCACCTGGGCTGCTGCAGGCTCAACCCTTTCCCACTAAGTTCATGCAGCCAGCAACTCTGACAGACTGTCTAGTGAAGAGGCCAGGTCACATCTACAGCGAAGAGGCCAGGTCACATCTACAGTAAAGAGGCCAGGAACATCCACAGTGAAGAGGCCTGGTCACATCTACAGTAAAGAGGCCAGGTCACATCTACAGTGATGAGGCCAGGAACATCCACAGTGAAGAGGCCAGGTCACATCTACAGCGAAGAGGCCAGGTCACATCTACAGTAAAGAGGCCAGGTCACATCTACAGCGAAGAGGCCAGGTCACATCTACAGTAAAGAGGCCAGGTCACATCTACAGCGAAGAGGCCAGGTCACATCTACAGTAAGAGGCCAGGTCACATCTACAGTGAAGAGGCCAGGAACATCCACAGTGAAGAGGCCAGGTCACATCTACAGTGAGGAGGCCAGGTCACATCCGCTGAGAAGAGGCCAGGAACATCCACAGTCAAATCCGCAGTGCTGTCACAATTCTCTCTTTCATCAACACTGGTCCTTAGGCCACCTTGACTTTCTACCACTATCACAGTATCAGCAGATGGAGGGATTGACCAGTTGCAGGACTCTCTAACCAGTTTAAAGGCCGACTAGTCAGCTTAAGCTACTGTAATGCGAGTGGCCGCACACAACAAAATCTAGGCACGGCGCAACTGGCGGTCAGCGCTTAATTTCGCCACACAACACAACAGTGGTCGCTCACTGTAAGTGTAATGACTTCTTGCTTGATCCTCTTAACACCGGCTGAGATTAAACGGCGCGTTTTCCTTGCCATAAATGTATACATAGCCGCCTCAGTGCTTGCACACATTATACGTTTCTTATAGCCTACAGCCAGCGAGTGAAGATAACAATCCTATCCGCTGTTTGTAAAGTTCTGCACGCAGACTTAACGCGCCTCTCTCCTGCCTTTCTCACCGCCAACACAGAGATCTAGGAACACTTCAACAAGTCCCCAGGTATGTGCCGTTGTGTGCACACGTTGCTGCAGTTCCCACTGGGCCGAGACGATACCCCCCCACCCCCTGTGCCCACTCATGCACAGCTGGTCAACCTGGTACACAATGCACGCCGGATTGCTCACTGCCTCCGTGTCACACGAACACCAGCCACGCGCTTCAAACTCGGCCTGAAGGATGAGGCAAGACGCCGACCAAGTTTCTCTACACACATGCTGCACATTGAACAGTCGCACCCATTGCAGATCCGTCCTCTTTATCTTGTGACGGATTCGCAGTGTCAAGGCTCAATGGAGCGACCAGCAGTCCTGGCCAAGTCTACCATCAGCACTGAGAGGACCTGTCCAACAGCCCCGTGCATCGCTCTGTAATCACTACTGTCGCAGTCCCCCCCCCCCCCCCCCCCACCCCCTTTTTAGGAGCCGGTACGTCAGCAGGCGTGCTTTAAAACAGCGGCGATCAATCGGGAAACGCCTGTGGCTCATTTGCCACCGAGGGAGGCAAGAAAACACATGTTGAGTGGATGACACGCTCCGCCAGACGCCACACTTACATTGCTGGTCTGTACACTGCATGCTGTGTGTACTCCATTGTCACGCCTGTCACACACTGCTGGTCTGTACACTGCATGCTGTGTGTACTCCATTGTCACGCCTGTCACACACTGCTGGTCTGTACACTGCATGCTGTGTGTACTCCATTGTCACGCCTGTCACACACTGCTGGTCTGTACACTGCATGCTGTGTGTACTCCATTGTCACGCCTGTCACACACTGCTGGTCTGTACACTACATACTGTGTGTCACACTACATACTGTGTGTACTCCATTGTCACGCCTGTCACACACTGCTGGTCTGTACACTACATACTGTGTGTCACACTACATACTGTGTGTACTCCATTGTCACGCCTGTCACACACTGCTGGTCTGTACACTACTTCCTGTGTGTCACACTACATACTGTGTGTACTCCATTGTCACAACAGGTCTACCTCAACTTATGTCACGCCTGTCTGTCACACACTGCTAGTCTGTACACAACAAAGTGTACTGTCACGCCGGTCACACACCGCTGGTCTGTACACAAGTCTGTACACAACACACGGTGTGTACTCCACTGTCACGACAGGTCAACCTCAACCTATGTTACACCCGTCACACACCAGCTGCTAGTCTGTACACAACCTACTCTGTGTACTCCACTGTCATAACAGGTCAACCTCAACCTATGTCACCCCTGTCTGTCACACACACTGCTCTGCACACATCGCATGCAGCCTGTGTGTATAGTACTCCATTGTCACGACAGGTCAACCGCTTTGTTACGTGGCTCTCTTCTGTTATACACTGCTCGGATTGCTCGGTGCAGATCACATCCGGTGTCTACAGGAGGGGGGGGGGGGGGGGGGCCTAAAGGCACAAGTGGTGATCATAAATTAAAAAAAAAAAGAAAAGAAAAAAAGCGTGAAATAAAATATTTCCCTGTATGTACTGTCCAGTATTGTCAAAACAGGCAAGCCTCAAGTTAGTGTCATGCGACTGTCTTCTCTGTCATCCACTGCTGTTTACAGATCACACCTCACCTGGCTGTGTACTGTCAGAACAGGCCAGCCTCAACTTATTGTCATGCGACTGTCTTCTCTGACATACACTTCTGTTTACAGACCACATCCTACGTGGCTGTGTACAGTCAGAACAGGTCGGCCTCAAATTGATGCCATGTGACTACATGTCCTTCTCTGTCGTACGTGGCTGTGTACGGTCAGAACAGGTCAGCCTCAAACTGATGCCATGTGACTACATGTCCTTCTCTGTCGTACGTGGCTGTGTACGGTCAGAACAGGTCAGCCTCAAACTGATGCCATGTGACTACATGTCCTTCTCTGTCGTACGTGGCTGTGTACGGTCAGAACAGGTCAGCCTCAAATTAATGCCATGTGACTACATGTCCTTCTCTGTCGTACGTGGCTGTGTACGGTCAGAACAGGTCAGCCTCAAACTGATGCCATGTGACTACATGTCCTTCTCTGTCGTACGTGGCTGTGTACGGTCAGAACAGGTCAACCTCAAATTGATGCCATGTGACTACATGTCCTTCTCTGTCGTACGTGGCTGTGTACGGTCAGAACAGGTCAGCCTCAAACCGATGCCATGCAGCTGTTTCACAGTCACTGCCTTGCATAACTCACACCCCGCCTTACCTTGATCGCCTGTATATTGTCAGGACAGGTTAATCTCACCCTAAAGTGATGTTGTGGTCTTCCCTCTTCTTGACCACATTATATATATATATATATATATATATATATATATATATATATATATATATATATATATATATATATATATATTAATATCACAAAGACATACCAATCACTGTCTTTGTGACTGAGTATCGCCAGGACAGGTTAACCTCACTCCAATGTTATTCTTCTCATGGGGCCTAGTGTCCTCTGATGCTGTGCTGACATATTAGGGACACTTTAAAGTTATGTGGTGGTCTCCCCTCTTATTGGCCACCTTGTGTAGATCACACTGTGTTACTATGCATGGCCAGGACAGGTCAACCTCACTCTAATGCTATGCGGTGGTCTTCCTTCCTATCACACTATGGTCTTCCTTCCTATCGCACTATGTTACTGTGCATGGCCAGGACAGGTCAACCTCAGTCTAATGCTACGTGGTGGTCTTCCTTCCTACTGGCCATCTTGCATAATTAGATAACACACTGTGCATGGTCATAACAGGTCACCCTCACACTGATGTAACGTGGCCGTCTATCCTCTCAATAGATCACATCCTGTGTACATTGCCATAACAACAACAGTCTGAACAGGTCAACCCAGCCCAGCACTGTGGATACGGGAGAGGTGCAGAGCACGCCATGACCTGACCCCTGCCTAATGCCACTGTTGCTTCTCTGGGGAGAGGACCAGAACCAGTGATGTAACAGTACACAGACCCATAAAAATGCCCCCCCACCCCTCCCCCTCCAATTTTTAGGATGAGACGACTGAGTTACACAGGGACACTCCGTCTCCAACATCACCCTACGTCCACAGAGCCCAGGATGGCCACCTCCACTTTCACACAGCTCACAGGATGTCCACCTCCAGTTGCACACAGCTCCCAGGATGGCCACCTCCACTTTCACACAGCTCACAGGATGGCCACCTTCACTTTCACACAGCTCACAGGATGTCCACCTCCACTTTCACACAGCTCCCAGGATGTCCACCTCCACTTTCACACAGTTCCCAGGATGGCCACCTCCACTTTCACACAGCTCACAGGATGTCCACCTCCACTTTCACACAGCTGCTAAGCTGACACTCCTTCTTCTTTAATGGTGCCTTATGTCCACAGAAACCATAAGGCTTATTAGGGATGGGGAAGGGGGGGGGGGGGTAGGTAGAGGTGAACAGCTCGTCCAAGCACTGTGACCCGAGAAGATCGAAGAGACCGACAACCACCGCCAGAACAACAATGTTAAGGAGGTGGGGACCCCGCCAGTGCGACGCAGCTTGTGTACTTCACTAATTGCTGTTTTAACAGCTGCGCGGAGCAAAGTCACACACAGACAGTGTCCGAAAAGCAACTGTTGAAACCTGAAGCAAACAAATAGTCCAACTCTCTATGAAAGCCCAGCTCCACCTCCCTCCTCTTGATCTCGCCTGGGCTCTTAAAACACTCCTTTGATGATGATGTGGAGACCAGTGTCCTCGGATGTCGGGTTGACATAATTATTAGGGACAAGCTGTGACCAATGCGTGTGCATGGTTCAGTGTTGCTTTACGTCCACAGAAACCGTAAGGCTCATTAGGACGGGGGAGCCCAGGATGGCCACCTCGACTTTCACACAGGTCCTGAACTCTGAGTAAACACTCCTTTAAAAACAAACAAACTGGGTCTTATACAGTTGTGGTGGTGGTGGTAGGGAGGGCGGCAGGGCCAGCGTGGGTGAAACTGCACTGACATGAAGTTATTCTTGAGGTTGACCTGTTCGTGAGACTGTCCTGCACTGTGAGTGACAAGAAGTCTGGGACCCTGACAGGTGTCACCCACAGTACATACCAAACCTGTGTACCACAGACAATGGATACTACTCCCCCCCCCCCCCCCCCCCCCCAAGCTGTGCGCCCCAACCCCTGTAGGGTAAAGTACAGCACCCCCCCTCCCCACCCCACCCCATCCCGATAGGTCAAGCATTTCTCTGTGTCCACTTCAACAGTCCACCCCATTTTCCTCCTGGTTTGACAGGTCAAGCATTTCTCTGTGTCCACTTCACAGACCACCCCATGATTTGCCCTCCTGGTTTGACAGGTCAAGCATTTCTCTGTGTCCACTTCAACAGAGCAGCACTGTTCCCCTCCACCTCCCTTCTTCTGCCTAACGGTACAGGTGTGCCCCCTGTTCAGTACAGGTCAGCCCCAGTCTGTTCAGGTGGCACTGTACTGGCACGTCTGATTAGCTGCGTGTCACCTACACAAGTGCCTGCTGCACGTCTCTCTTCGTCTACTGTAGCAACGGCAGATACGTGAGTCGGCCTTTGTGCTAATATCTTCACCGTTGAGAAATAAAGTTCAATCAATCTGGTGATGCACTGGGCGCACGTCCCTCTTCATCTCTCTGGTGATGCACTGGGCGCACGTCTCTCTTCATCTCTGCTGATGCATTGGGCGCACGTCTCTCTTCATCTCTGGTGATGCACTGGGCGCACGTCTCTCTTCATCTCTCTGGTGATGCATTGGGCGCACGTCTCTCTTCATCTCTGGTGATGCATTGGGCGCACGTCTCTCTTCATCTCTCTGGTGATGCACTGGGCGCACGTCTCTCTTCATCTCTGATGATGCACTGGGCGCACGTCTCTCTTCATCTCTCTGGTGATGCACTGGGCGCACGTCTCTCTTCATCTCTGCTGATGCATTGGGCGCACGTCTCTCTTCATCTCTGGTGATGCATTGGGCGCACGTCTCTCTTCATCTCTGGTGATGCATTGGGCGCACGTCTCTCTTCATCTCTGGTGATGCATTGGGCGCACGTCTCTCTTCATCTCTGGTGATGCATTGGGCGCACGTCTCTCTTCATCTCTCTGGTGATGCACTGGGCGCACGTCTCTCTTCATCTCTGATGATGCACTGGGCGCACGTCTCTCTTCATCTCTGGTGATGCATTGGGCGCACGTCTCTCTTCATCTCTCTGGTGATGCACTGGGCGCACGTCTCTCTTCATCTCTCTGGTGATGCATTGGGCGCACGTCTCTCTTCATCTCTGGTGATGCATTGGGCGCACGTCTCTCTTCATCTCTCTGGTGATGCATTGGGCGCACGTCTCTCTTCATCTCTCTGGTGATGCACTGGGCGCACGTCTCTCTTCATCTCTGGTGATGCATTGGGCGCACGTCTCTCTTCATCTCTCTGGTGATGCACTGGGCGCACGTCTCTCTTCATCTCTCTGGTGATGCACTGGGCGCACGTCTCTCTTCATCTCTGGTGATGCATTGGGCGCACGTCTCTCTTCATCTCTCTGGTGATGCACTGGGCGCACGTCTCTCTTCATCCCTCTGGTGATGCACTGGGCGCACGTCTCTCTTCATCTCTCTGGTGATGCACTGGGCGCACGTCTCTCTTCATCTCTCTGGTGATGCACTGGGCGCACGTCTCAAACCAGTCAAGGCGGATGTGATGGGTTTGAGCAAAAGCATTAAAGACACGTCAAAGGAGAAGTAAGCACAGCAACACTGTCCCCTGTCCTCACAACACAGCTCTGTCTCCGACTTGGCATAGCGATGTCTTCACCACGTGATTCTGTCACTGACATAGCGATGTCTTCACCACGTGATTCTGTCACTGACATAGCGATGTCTTCATCACCAGATTCTGTCACTGACATAGCGATGTCTTCATCACGAGATTCTGTCACTGACACAGCGATGTCTTCATCACCAGATTCTGTCACTGACATAGCGATGTCTTCATCACGAGATTCTGTCACTGACATAGCGATGTCTTCATCACGTGATTCTGTCCCTGACATAGCGATGTCTTCACCACGAGATTCTGTCCCTGACATAGCGATGTCTTCACCACGAGATTCTGTCCCTGACATAGCGATGTCTTCACCACGAGATTCTGTCCCTGACATAGCGATGTCTTCACCACGAGATTCTGTCCCTGACATAGCGATGTCTTCACCACGAGATTCTGTCCCTGACATAGCGATGTCTTCACCACGAGATTCTGTCCCTGACATAGCGATGTCTTCACCACGAGATTCTGTCCCTGACATAGCGATGTCTTCACCACGTGATTCTGTCCCTGACATAGCGATGTCTTCACCACGAGATTCTGTCCCTGACATAGCGATGTCTTCACCACGAGATTCTGTCCCTGACATAGCGATGTCTTCACCACGAGATTCTGTCCCTGACATTGCGATGTATTTCATCACAAGACTGCTCCAGGTGTGCTCACAAGATAAATACATGATGGGAGTGGTACTGATGGAAAAGCAAGTACAAACAAACACAAAATGCGGACAGAAACAAACAAGCTAGAAAGAAAGAAAGAAAAAAGTACACGCACACACACACACACACACACACACACACACACACACACACACACGCGCACACACACACACACACGCACACACAGCACAGCGGTGGTGGTGGTGTGTGTGCATGTTTGCAGGGTGGGGTGGAGGAGGGTGTAGCTATGCAGGCAATGACAGGCAAACCCCAGAGTCAGGCAGGCTGATTAAGAGCCAGAGACAGACAGACAGGTAGGTAGTGTTTTGTACTGACTACACACATAATCAGACACTGACACTGACAGGCTGTGTCAGGTACTGACCACACACATAATCAGACAGCAGACATGCAGGCTGACAATACTAAGTACTGGCCGCATACATCAGCGACAAACAGATACAGGCAGACACAGAGACAGACTTATACAGGCAGCCACAGTGACAAACAGATACAGGCAGACATAGAGACAGGCATGAGCAGTGACAAACAGATACAGGCAGACACAGACAGACTTATACAGGCAGCTACAGTGACAAACAGATACAGGCAGAAAAAGAGACAGACTTATACAGGCAGCCACAGAGACAAACAGATACAGGCAGACACAGAGACAGATAGATACAGGCAGCTACAGCGACAAACAGATACAGGCAGAAAAAGAGACAGACTTATACAAGCAGCCACAGAGACAAACAGATACAGGCAGAAAAAGAGACAGACTTATACAGGCAGCAACAGTGAAAAACAGATACAGGCAGCCACAGAGACAGATAGATACAGGCAGATACAGAGACAAGCATCAACAGAGACAGACACATACAGGCAGACACAGACACAGGCATCAGCAGTGACAGACAGATAGATGCAGACACAGAGACAGGCAAACACAATCAGCGATGAAAGAAGAAAGACAGACAGACAATGTCTGGTACCTACCTGACAGGAAGTGCTGGGAGTTGGGACCGAAGGCACGAAGGGCATCCTGAAGCTGTTTCAGTCTGTCCTCAATAGCTATCTGTAGGGCTTTCCACCTGTCACACACACATACCTTGTTTCAGTCTGTCCTCAATAGCTACCTGTAGGGCTTTCCACCTGTCACACACACATACCTTGTTTCAGTCTGTCCTCAATAGCTATCTGTAGGGCTTTCCACCTGTCACACACACATACCTTGTTTCAGTCTGTCCTCAATAGCTATCTGTAGGGCTTTCCACCTGTCACACACACACACTTTCCACCTGTCTCTCTCTCTCTCTCTCTCTCTCTCTCACACACACACACACACACACACACACACACACACACACACACACACACACACACACACCTTGTTTCAGTCTGTCCTCAATAGCTACACGTAGGGCTTTCCACCCGTCTCACACACACACTTTCCACCTGTCTCTCTCTCTCTCTCTCTCTCTCTCTCTCTCTCCACACACACACACATTGCTTCAGTCTGTCCTCAACAGCTATCCTCTCTCTCTCTCTCTCTCTCACACACACACACACACACACACACACACACACACACACACACACACACACACACACACACACACACACCTTGTTTCAGTCTGTCTGCAACAGCTACGTACAAGGCTTTCTATTTAGTGTCTGTCTCTCTCACACACGCACGCGCCGGTGTTGCTTAATGTCCTCGGACGTCGGTTTACATATTAGGGACAAGCTGAGACCAATGCGTGTTCATGGTTCAATACAGCTTTACGTCCACGGAAACCATAAGGCTCGTTAGGACGGACAGCCCAGGACGGCCACCTCGACTCTCACACAGATCCTGAACTCTCAGAAGAAATATCAGTTTTGTTTGCAACAAGCCCCCCCCCCCCCCCCCCCAAATAACCGAAGAAAACCCAGACAGAAACTGACCTGGTGTTAAAGTCCTCTAGTCGCCGGACACTGAAGTGTGACAGAATGATATCCGCTGCCTGCAGTTCATTGGCCAGGTCGTTGACGTTGTCCATCTCTCCCTGAAGTGGTGCATGCTTCTGTTGGTAGCTCTGCAGGAAAAACCAATCAAAATCACACAAATGTACTTTCTAATTTCAGCGACGTTTACAGCTTGTGCCACACGCACTCATAAACACACACACACACACACACACGCGTGCACACACACACACACGTAAGCAAACACACACACACACACACACACACACACACACACACACACACACACCACATATGAACACACGTAACCACACACACACACACACACACACACACACACGCACGCACGCACGCACGCACGCACACACGCACACACACACACACACACACACACACACACACACACACATACAGACACACACACAGACACACACACACACATACAGACACACACACAGACACACACACACACACATACAGACACACACACACAAACACAGAGACACACACAAACAGAGAGAGAGAGAGAGAGACACACACACAGAAACAGCGGACTAGCAGTACCCTGGTGATGTCGATCTCTTGCTGCAGTTCTTTGATGAGTATATCGCCCACACCCTGCCACGACACCTTTTCTCTCTCCGCCGCCGTTAACCTCTGCTCAAGGTCATCCATGGCTTCATGGAACAAAGTCATTTTCTGCAAACAAAAGTTGCGTCAGATTATTATACATGGTGTACAAGAAACAGCAATCCCCCCCCCCCCCCCTTTCATTCCCCCTTCAACCCAACCCTCCATCTGTTCATGTTCACTGTCTATCAGCACACATTCTGACCTCATGCTGCACAACCGACTGAAGGAAAATAGAACAGACAGTGGTATTTTTAAGCACCAGCCATTAAAGGTCCAGCAAACACCAAACTACACTGTCAAAGCATCAACACTCTTCTTATTCTGCACCTTTTGCCATACCTACAGTCGTCACCAGCAACAACTGCGGTCCTTTTGTCATACCTACAGCCGTCATCGTCAGCAACAGCGGCCCTTTTGTCATACCTACAGCCGTCACCAGCAACAACAGCGGTCCTTTTGTCATACCTACAGCCGTCACCAGCAACAACAGCGGTCCTTTTGTCATACCTACAGCCGTCATCGTCAACAACAGCGGTCCTTTTGTCATACCTACAGCCGTCACCAGCAACAACTGCGGTCCTTTTGTCATACCTACAGCCGTCATCGTCAGCAACAGCGGTCCTTTTGTCATACCTACAGCCGTCACCAGCAACAACAGCGGTCCTTTTGTCATACCTACAGCCGTCACCAGCAACAACAGCCGTCCTTTTGTCATACCTACAGCCGTCATCGTCAACAACAGCGGTCCTTTTGTCATACCTACAGCCGTCACCAGCAACAACAGCCGTCCTTTTGTCATACCTACAGCCGTCATCGTCAGCAACAGCCGTCCTTTTGTCATACCTACAGCCGTCACCAGCAACAACAGCGGTCCTTTTGTCATACCTACAGCCGTCACCAGCAACAACAGCGGTCCTTTTGTCATACCTACAGCCGTCCCCAGCAACAACAGCCGTCCTTTTGTCATACCTACAGCCACCATAAACACCAACAGCATCACCATCAGCTGGCTGCTGCAGCACAAAGGACTGACCTCTAAGACTTCGTCCAGTCGGCCCTGCCAGGCGCGACAGCTGTGGTTAAGGTCGTTCCATCGCTTGTCCAGCTGCACCACCTGCTTGCTGATCTTTCCGATCAGCTGCTGGGCATCCTTCTCTGACGACGCGGCTCCGCCGCCATCCTCTGAAACCACAGACCTCGGTTCACAACAGCTGCCAACGGAACGTACGTACAGAGCTGTCTTCTACAACGACAGCCCGGAGATAACCTCAGTAATGTACACATGTGACTTGCCCACAGAGCACAAAACACACGGATGACTCGCACAATACAGTTTGAAATTCAAAAACAGAGACTTTCAGATACAGTGGGAGAACATGGCAATGAGATAGGCTGTCGCCAAAAGTGCACAGCTAGTTATATCATGATCAGGGCGTAGTAAGGGATTGAGTCTGTAAAATGAGAAGAAAAAGAAATGCAAAAAGCAAACAAACAGCAACAACCAAAAGACCTGTTGCCCAAACACAGCCATGAGAAAACGAACAGCAACAACCAAAAGACCTGTTGCCCAAACACAGCCATGAGAAGACAATCAGCCAGAGAGCAGTCACCGTGCCTACCCCATGGCAGTGGCTGGCCCATTACCTCCCTTGTGTCTAGAGGCTGCCGGCACGTTGGTTGTTCAGACCAATCGCAAGCATCATGCAGGCTGCTGTGTTGCCACGTCTACATCGGCTGGCTCCACTCATTTCACACTGTGCACACTGTGTTGCCACGTCTACATCGGCTGGCTCTACTCATTTCACACTGTGCACACTGTGTTGCCACGTCTACATCGGCTGGCTCCACTCATTTCACACTGTGCACACTGTGGACTGGCATAGGACATACCTTGGGTCTGCTAACTACTGCATTATGTGCTGTGGCACTGTCAGCACTGTCGTCAGACACCTGTGGTACTGTCAGCATTGTCGTCAGACACCTGTGGTACTGTCAGCACTGTCGTCAGACACTTACCTGTGGTACTGTCAGCATTGTCGTCAGACACCTACCTATGACACTGTCAGCACTGTCGTCAGACACTTACCTGTGGTACTGTCAGCACTGTCGTCAGACACCTACCTATGACACTGTCAGCACTGTCGTCAGACACCTACCTATGACACTGTCAGCACTGTCGTCAGACACCTACCTATGACACTGTCATCACTGTCGTCAGACACCTACCTGTGGCACTGTCAGCACTGTCAGCAGACACCTACCTGTGGCACTGTCAGCACTGTCAGCAGACAAACGATGATGTCCTTCCTCCCTGAGGTAGAATCGACCTGCCTCCAGACACTGCTCCACCAGGGGGCGCTTCACATCCAGCTGACTCTGCAAATGCTGTGGACAACCACCAAAGCTCACATTACAACCTCATGTACATTAACAGCACAACTACAGCAGCGTACACTGCACATCACAAGAAAGGAGTCTCGCAATGTTACTGTCTGCCTGCACCTATCAAACAATTTGGTCTCAGATCCACTCATTTGTCACTGCAGCTACAGACCCTCACAACTTGCTCACATCCTCTACCGTGTGGCAACACAGCCACCTGTGTGATGACAGTCACTCCTACTGTGTGATGACAGTCACTCCTACTGTGTGGCAACACAGCCACCTGTGTGATGACAGTCACTCCCACTGTGTGATGACAGTCACACCTACTGTGTGATGACAGTCACTCCTACTGTGTGGCAACACAGCCACCTGTGTGATGACAGTCACTCCCACTGTGTAGTGACAGTCACTCCCTACTGTGTGATGACAGTCACACCTACTGTGTGGCAACACAGCCACCTGTGTGATGACAGTCACTCCTACTGTGTGATGACAGTCACTCCCACTGTGTGATGACAGTCACTCCTACTGTGTGATGACAGTCACACCTACTGTGTGGCAACACAGCCACCTGTGTGATGACAGTCACTCCCACTGTGTGATGACAGTCACTCCCACTGTGTGATGACAGTCACTCCCACTGTGTGATGACTGTCACTCCTACTGTGTGATGACAGTCACTCCTACTCCTACTGTGTGATGATAATTGCTCCCATTGTGTGATGACAGTCACTCCCACTGTGTGAGACACTTTTCCCATTGTGTGATGACAGTTACACCCATTGTGTGATGACACCTTTTCCAATGTGTGATGACAATTACACCCATTGTGCGATGACAGTTATTCCCCTTGCTTGCCAACAGACACTCCCATTGTGTGATGAGAAATACTCCCAGTGTGTGGCAACCACTATACCCAGTGTGCAACAAGTTATCCACGCCCTGTGGTGACACATGTATGCCTCCTGTGTGAAGGCAACTGTTGGAGCTGTGGGCTGTGGCTGTGATGTGGCTGCAATGTGGCTGTGGTGTGGCTGTGATGTGGCTGCAGTGTGGCTGTGGTGTGGCTATGATGTGGCTGCAGTGTGGCTGTGGTGTAGCCATGGTGTGGCTGCAGTGTGGCTGTGGTGTTGTGATGTGGCTGCAGCGTGGCTGTGTTGTGGCTGTGATGTGGCTGTGGTGTGGCTGTGATGTGGCTGCAACGTGGCTGTGGTGTGGCTGTGATGTGGCTGCAGCGTGGCTGTGGTGTGGCTGCAGCGTGGCTGTGTTGTGGCTGTGATGTGGTTACAGCGTGGCTGTGGTATGGTGTAGTGTGGCTGTGGTATGGCTGTGGTGTGGTGTAGAGTGGCTGTGATGTGGCTGTGGTGTGTGTACCCTGTTTTCATTGCACTGCCGAGTGACGCTGGCCAGGTCTCCACCCACAGGCTGTTGCTGCTGCAGCTCCTGCTGTCGCTGCGTCACCCAGCTGATCAACGTCTGCAGCGTGCGCAGCAAGTGCTGCCACTGCTCTGCGCTAGTCTCCAAGCGCCCCCTGAAACACACGATACAGGGTGAGTGCAGTGACTCACTAGTCTCCAAGCGCCCCCTGAAACACACGATACAGGGTGAGTGCAGTGACTCACTAGTCTCCAAGCGCCCCCTGAAACACACGATACAGGGTGAGTGCAGTGACTCACTAGTCTCCAAGCGCCCCCTGAAACACACGATACAGGGTGAGTGCAGTGACTCACTAGTCTCCAAGCGCCCCCTGAAACACACGATACAGGGTGAGTGCAGTGACTCACTAGTCTCCAAGCGCCCCCTGAAACACACGATACAGGGTGAGTGCAGTGACTGGTCTCCAGCTAGTCTCCAAGCGCCCCCTGAAACACATGATGTGAAACGGCACACACCTAATCTCGTGGACACAGCAAGTCAATTGGTACAATCACAGCAAGTCAATTGGTACAATCACAGCAAGTCAATTGGTACAATCAGAGAGATCTGATCTAATGGACATGGGTCACCGGGTGAAAAAAGAACAAACCTGATTTGATGGACTGGGTCATGAGGCAAAATGGGACAAGATCTGATGTTGTGGTAATCAGTAATGAGGTGAAATGGATAATTGGTCGTGAGGTAAAATGGGGCAGACCTAATCTCCATGCACTTGGTTATAAGGTGAAATGGGACAGACCTGATCTCAAGGTCTTAGTAATATGAAAGGCGGTATTTGGTCGTGAGGTGACATGGGACGGACTTGATCTCACGGGCTTGGTCATGAGGCAAAGTGGGACAGACCTGATCTCAAGGTTTTAGTAATGAGGTGAAAGGCAGTATTTGGTCATGAGGCAAAGTGGGACAGACCTGATCTCAAGGTCTTAGTAATGAGGTGAAAGGCAGTATTTGGTCAGAGGCAAAGTGGGACAGACCTGATCTCAAGGTCTTAGTAA
Organism: Alviniconcha marisindica; assembly: GCA_018857735.1. NCBI lineage: Eukaryota > Metazoa > Mollusca > Gastropoda > Provannidae > Alviniconcha > Alviniconcha marisindica. Next base: position 452,158 of record JABMCL010002724.1, on the reverse strand, counting down.
TGAGGTGAAAGGCAGTATTTGGTCACGAGGCAAAGTGGGACAGACCTGATCTCAAGGTCTTAGTAATGAGGTGAAAGGCAGTATTTGGTCATGAGGCAAAGTGGGACAGACCTGATCTAACATTAGACTTGGTCAGAGCAAATCAGCTCAAGGTCTTAGTAATGAGGTGAAAGGCAGTATTTGGTCACGAGGCAAAGTGGGACAGACCTGATCTCAAGGTCTTAGTAATGAGGTGAAAGGCAGTATTTGGTCACGAGGCAAAGTGGGACAGACCTGATCTCCATGGACTTGGTCATGAGCAGCAGCCACCGGCGGTTCATCTCCTCCAGACGGCTCTGCAGTTTCTGTGCGTCGGGCGCCCCCATGGTGGGCAGCAGCTGGTTGCCTGTGGATGCCAGCGAGTCGTAGACCCCTTGCTGCGCCTCCACCTCCGCCTGCAGGTCCTGCAGCACAGAATCAGGGACAGGAGGGTTAATGCATGCGTCACATAATAGTTCTGGGACAGAGGGTAATTATTATGCCGAAAGACAGGGGGTCTGAACGCATCTGGAATCGCAGTGACAATCTGAAATCACGTATACAACATTGATATGATTGGGAGCAGCAGCAAATCACATGTGAAATACTGCCACTGAAAGCAACACATGCAACCCTCCATTTGCTTCACTGAATCAGCAACAGAAACGGTTCTGAGCTGACTCGCATTACTGAAATCCACACTGCTGGTTCGCTGAAGCAACACAAACACTGTACCAACCTCACAGCCGGAGTCACTGAATCAATACAAACACCGTACCACGCTTACAGCCAGTTTCACTGAACCAACACAAACACGGTAGTAACAAGCCCACAGCCAGTTTCACTGAACCAACACAAACACGGTAGTAACAAGCCCACAGCCAGTTTCACTGAACCAACACAAACACGGTAGTAACAAGCCCACAGCCGGTTTCACTGAATCAACACAAACACCATACCAAGCTCACAATAAGTTTTCACTAAATCAACACAAACACCATACCAAACTCACAATAAGTTTTCACTAAATCAACACAAACACGTACCAAGCTCACAAAGCACTAATCAAACAAACACCTACCACGCTCACCATGTTTCACTAATCAACACAAACACGATAACAAGCCACATAGTTTCACTAAATCAACACAAACACCATACCAAGCTCACAATAAGTTTTCACTGAATCAACACAAACACCATACCAAGCTCACAATAAGTTTTCACTAAATCAACACAAACACCATACCAAACTGGCAGTAAGTTTCACTGAATCAACAACAGAGAGCATAATACCAAGCTCACTGTATTCACTGACATATTACACACCACAGCCACCCCAATTAAATATGATCACTACAGCCCAGGATGTAGTAAACCCAAGGGAGTAGCTGTAGGCTAATAAACCCAAGGCAGGAGCTGTAGGCTAATAAACCCATGGGAGTAGCTGTAGGCTAATAAACCCAAGGGAGGAGTAGCTGTAGGCTAATAAACCCAAGGCAGGAGTAGCTGTAGGCTAATAAACCCAAGGCAGGAGTAGCTGTAGGCTAATAAACCCAAGGCAGGAGTAGCTGTAGGTTAATAAACCCAAGGCGGGAGTAGCTGTAGGCTAATAAACCCAAGGGAGGAGTAGTTATAGGTTAATAAACCCAAGAGAGTAGTTGTAGGCTAATAAACCCAAGGGAGTAGCTGTAGGCTAATAAACCCAAGGGAGCAGCTGTAGGCTAATAAACCCAAGGGAGCAGCTGTAGGCTAATAAACCCAAAGGAGGAGGAGTTGTCGGCCAAATGGACTTGAGCCTCCTGAAGATAACTGCCAGAGTCACATCCTCAGACAAGCCAGCTCCCCAGTCCTCCACTTCTGGAACATCCCGCATTACTGGCGTGCAGGGTGGACCAGCTTTCAACTTCTTTTTAAATTTTAATCAGACTGGTTGGCTTCGCAGAATCAACAACAAAGGCATTAGGTGCATGAAGCTGGCTTCGCTGAATCAGCTTCCGAAGCATTAGGCGCACCAAGCAGGCTTCAGTTCAGCTGCGGTCATCAATCTGTGGGTAATGCCTTATCAGACTTAACCCTCCGACTTCCTAGACAGCCTGCAGCACGCAACGTCTTCCTGACGAATGGGTTTCTTGAGTGTGAGGGATGCCTTTCCACGTTCTGCAGTCAGTTACTTGGCATGCCTGACCGCGCGGCGTGGACAGTAGTCATTAGGCACCTGCTGATTTACACCCTCGGTCGGCCGCAGTAATAACACACGCACACATCATGGACCCGTTTCATATCCGTCTAGTCATCCACACAGACTGAACGACATCGGTTCAGAGGCAGGTCCACTCTGGCCTCCATCACCTCACTAGTCCACGAGCAGCCCAGACGACGGAACGCAGCTGCATGTGTGGCACACCAACACAGCCGTCATCACTGCGACACTAGGTGGCACACCAACACAGCCGTCATCATTGCGACATTAGGCACTGGGTGGCACACCAACACAGCTGTCGTCATTGGGACACTGGGTTCACACCAACACAGCCGTCATCATTGCGACACTGGGTGGCACACCAACACAGCCGTCATCATTGCGACACTGGGCGGCACACCAACACAGCCGTCATCATTGCGACACTGGGTGTCACACCAACACAGCCGTCATCATTGCGACACTGGGTGGCACACCAACACAGCCGTCATCATTGCGACACTGGGTGGCACACCAACACAGCCGTCATCATTGCGACACTGGGTGGCACACCAACACAGCCGTCATCATTGCGACATTAGGCACTGGTGGCACACCAACACAGCCGTCATCATTGCGACACTGGGTGGCACACCAACACAGCCGTCATCATTGCGACACTGGGTGGCACACCAACACAGCCGTCATCATTGCGACACTGGGTGGCACACCAACACAGCCGTCATCATTGCGACATTAGGCACTGTGTGGCACACCAACACAGCCGTCATCATTGCGACACTGGGTGGCACACCAACACAGCCGTCACATTGCGACACTGGGTGGCACACCAACACAGCCGTCATCATTGCGACATAGGCACTGTGTGGCACACCAACACAGCCGTCATCATTGCGACACTGGGTGGCACACCAACACAGCCGTCATCATTGCGACACTGGGTGGCACACCAACACAGCCGTCATCATTGCGACACTGTGTGGCACACCAACACAGCTGTCGTCATTGGGACACAGGGGACTGGGGGCTGTCAGGATTCACTGACTGATGATGAACTGACCCATAAACTGACTGAACTGAGTCTTGGTATTTAATTCCCCGTTAACCACAACGGTCATTCAGAATGAAACAACTGACAAGTCATAAGTAATGTCTGATCTACTATTCACATAACCTGTTATTTCATGGTTGAATACAGATAGGTAAACGTCTTAAGGTTCTTAACGTCCAGTCAACCATGACGGTTACATCGAAGCGAACTTCGTGGTTTGAACAGAAGTGGAAAACAACGACTCTCAGAGAGATTAAGGCGGAGAGTACAAAAGTAGTCTCCCTGGCAGCAGGAAAACCACATAAAGCTACATTAATCTGACCCACTAGGGGCTTACAAAGAAAACATTTCACACCTCTGGACGCTCCGGGGCATGGACCGTGATTTCTGCGTCCACAGTGCCCCACGTTTGGATACTGGGGTTGCCAGGATGGAGAGGAGGGAGCGAATGGGACAGCAGGACGTTTAGCTGGACTGCCGTCAGTCAAGAAAAGGAGACAGTGCTGCTGAGCAGGAGGTAGGCTACCTGGTGGAGGGAAGCAGGTGTAAGGAGGAAAGGGGGGGGGGGGGGGGGGGGTGAGGGGGACAATGACAGGGTGAGTGATGCTGACCATGGGGTGTGATGACGGTGGGTGGTGGCAGTGATGGGGTGAGTGATGCTGACCATGGGGTGTGATGAGGGTGGGTGGTGGCAGTGATGGGGTGTGTGGTGGCAGTGGTGGGGTGAGTGATGCTGACCAAAAGGGGTGTGGATGAGGGGGGTGTGGTGGCAGTGATGGGGTGAGTGATGCTGACCATGGGGTGTGATGGGTGTGTGGTGGCAGTGTGGGGTGTGTGGTGGCAGTGTGGGGTGATGATGCTGACCATGGGGTGTGATGAGGGTGGGTGGTGGCAGTGATGGGGTGTGTGGTGGCAGTGGTGGGGTGAGTGATGCTGACCATGGGGTGTGATGAGGGTGTGTGGTGGCAGTGATGGGGTGAGTGATGCTGACCATGGGGTGTGTGGTGGCAGTGGTGGGGTGAGTGATGCTGACCATGGGGTGTGATGAGGGTGTGTGGTGGCAGTGATGGGGTGAGTGATGCTGACCATGGGGTGTGTGGTGGCAGTGGTGGGGTGAGTGATGCTGACCATGGGGTGTGATGAGGGTGTGTGGTGGCAGTGATGGGGTGAATGATGCTGACCATGGGGTGGGTGGTGGCAGTGATGGGGTGAGTGATGCTGACCATGGGGTGTGTGGTGGCAGGGAGGGGGTAAGTGATGCTGACTGGGGGGGGGGGGGGGATGAGGGGTGTGTGGTGGATGGCAGGGAGGGGTTGCGTGGGGCTGACCGAGAGGAGACTAGAGAGAGAGATTCTAGCCGTCAATGCGGCATCACGTGTGTGCAGCACAACACCCTGGTGCTGATTACCCGATCAATGGCAACCTGCTCCCCGCCCTCCTCCGCCTTTCACTGAATCCCCCCCCCCCCCCCCCCCCCCCCCCCCCCCCCCACCTCCCGCCTTGCGTTGAGCACAGGCACCCACCCACCGGCCTACAGCTGTGGGCCGCACACACACACACACACACGCCTGCACTGTGGCGTCTCTTCAGACCCAGCAGGCTGCCTCAAGCCGTCGTGTGCCTGCTCTGGAACCCGCTGCTGCAGTCGCTGGGGAAACACCATCGTCTCTCCCCGTCTTTTCTCCGGCACTGATAGCAGGTAGAAACGAGGCAAAAAGCAGCCTGGGGAAAGCGGCAGGCACCGGGATTATTCACCCTTCAATTAACAAGACGGTGGAGGAAGAATGAGGTTGGGCGGGGGGGGGGGGGGGGGGGGGGGGGGGAACACGGGGAACGTGGGTACAGCTCCCCATCCCATCCCCCTGCAAATGTAATCACCTAAAAATAGCTGGGGTAATTTCAAGCACAGACAACAGCTGCATTCAATTTCGTTTGAATGATTCCTCCTCTCCTTGCAGACCCCCCCCCCCCCCCCCACCCCTCGGTTCCATTGCACGCCAAGCCAGGCTGGTGCCAACGTCTCTGGCGTCACCAAGCAGAGTGACAGGCGGTCCAGCCAAGGTCAAGGTCAAGGTCCAGACGCGCCGCTCTCGTCTGGGCGATGACCGCAGCCACCAACTCTCTGTGACAGCTACCTTGACCGAGGACCGTCTGACCACAACCTTCATTCTGTGCAAGCCTTGACTGACCCCCCCCCCCTCCCCCCCACACTTCTCCCTCTCTCATCACACGCCGTCCAGCCCAGCAGGGACCGGCGTACAGAAGACTGCGACCACAACGCTGTATGACCGGCCTTCATTAAAATGGCTTCTTTGTTAGCCCAGGCTCGGCCGGAAGTGCCTCTCTGGCTGAGGGACGAGGGGGGGAGGGGGAGGTCGCTTATATTCTCTGTTAGAACGACAGAGAGAGAGGGGGGGGGGGAGAGAGAGAGAGGGGGAGTAGAGGAGGGGAGAGAGAGAGAGAGAGAGAGAGGAGAGAGGATGGATGTGGAGTGTGAGAGAGAGAGTGTGTGTGTGTGTGTGTGAGAAGAGAGAGAGAGAGAGAGAGAGAGAGAAGAGAGAGAGAGAGAGAGAGAGAGAGAAGAGAGAGAGAGGAGAGAGAGAGAGAGAGAGCAGCACAGACAGACACTAGAGGGGGCCGAGTCAAGTCCACATCGCGTCTTCCTGCCGATGGCCCAGTGTTCCTGACGCCCAGTCTGTGACTGCCACAAGTAACCCTAATTGAACTGACACTGGCCAATTTAGCCCCACTCCGTTTCCATTCTGAGAGACAGACAGACAAAGGAAGAGACAGACCGACAGACAGACAGAGACCTGTCCCACACAACGACCGTGTTTCCACTCCGACTCTGTTTCCGTGTTCCTACCAACGCAGCAATGACTCTGTTTCCACTTTCACACCCAGAACAGCAAGGGACCCATTTCCACACTCACGGAATGCAGCAAGGGCCCTGTTTCCACACTCACGGAATGCAGCAAGGGCCCTGTTTCCACACTCACGGAATGCAGCAAGGGCCCAGTTTGAGGACAAAGACAGAGCGCAGGTGTGGACCATGAAAACATGGACAGCAGATCAGGCTTGACCTCTGCACTCGGTCCCAGCGTGGCTGCCGTACTGTCTGTCCTTCCTGCCGGAACTTCTTTACCGACATCTGACACGTCTACTTTCTGTTTCTACTTCCCGCCGCGAAAACACAACCCAACAGCAAATTACCTCCAAACGAAACAAGCCTCCCCCCCAAACAGAAACAAAAACAATTACCTCTGCTCTGACCTTGTCCATGCTAACAGCTCTGACCTCGTCCATGCTAACAGCTCTGACCTTGTCCATGCTAACAGCTCTGACCTTGTCCATGCTAACGGCTCTGACCTCGTCCATGCTAACAGCTCTGACCTTGTCCATGCTAACAGCTCTGACCTCGTCCATGCTAACAGCTCTGACCTCGTCCACGCTAGCAGCTCTGACGTCGTCCATGCTAACAGCTCCAACTTCGTCCATACCACCTAGCACTGTTCCCATCATTCTATGACCGTCCTCAGTCAGACCATACACCTAGCACTGTTCCCATCATTCTCTGACCGTCCTCAGTCAGACCATACACCTAGCACTGTTCCCATCATTCTATGACCGTCCTCAGTAAGACCATACACCTAGCACTGTTCCCATCATTCTCTGACCGTCCTCAGTCAGACCATACACCTAGCACTGTTCCCATCATTCTATGACCGTCCTCAGTAAGACCATACACCTAGCACTGTTCCCATCATTCTCTGACCGTCCTCAGTCAGACCATACACCTAGCACTGTTCCCATCATTCTCTGACCGTCCTCAGTAAGACCATACACCTAGCACTGTTCCCATCACTCTATGATCGTCCTCAGTAAGACCATACAGCACGCTGCTGGAACAGTCCAGAGCAAGACGACAGCTTCCCCGCCAAAGCAGCCTTTGAAACTCGCCCTCTGTCGACGCTAGCTGCCCCACAACAAGGACTGGGAGACGGGCGCAGCTCTTGAACTTTAAGATGCTCCCCTGGCTCAATACAGCCTGCGAGGACGAGGAAGCTAATCCAGCGGAGTGCACCGGTGCCACTGGGACGCCGCGGAAATAGATGCACTACTTCTCGCACCCTCTCCCGCTGCAGGGACCGCACCGCTCTCCGCTTAATGAGGCCGTGCTGACAACCGACCGGTCTCAGGCAGTAGCCAGGACAACACCAACGCTTGTGAGCCGGTTTGGCCTAGCGGTAAGGCGTCAGGCTGGTAGGCAGAGGGACTTCGGTTCGAATCTGCTTCGGCTCTCCTTTCTCTTCCGAAGTTGTGGTCTGTGGACACTGTCTTGTGACTTTGTCCCTCACAATTAATGACACATTAAAATGGCTCTCATTGCTGCCCATCTTAATGCAGGAGTCGGTGGTGGTGACAGTACAGCGATAGGTATATAATCTCCCTCTCCCCCCACCTCCATACCCCCTTCCCCCCGTCCCTAGTAAGCCTCGTGGTTTCTGTGGGCGTTAAGCCATGTTTTACACCAACGATGGTCTAAGGCAGTAACGAGGACGACACCAACGCTGGTCTAAGGCAGTAACGAGGACGACCCCAACGCTCGTCTAAGGCTGTAGAACGAAATCCTGATTGCTTCTGAGCTCAGGAGCTGTGTGAAAGTGGAGGTGAACGTCCTGGGCTCCCCGTCCCTAATAGTCCTTATGGGCTCTGTGGACCTTGAACTGCTGGGATAAAAGCCGCACACAAGAACGCCAAACCGAAGTGGCCTAGGCTGTAAGAGCAACGACAGGCCGACGTGGGTCTGTACCGAGCTGTTGCTGTCTCGGAGAACTCTATTAAGGTGAGGTAATTATACCCCGCCCTTCCCCTCTCAACTTCGTACGGAGGGAACAGGTACGGTGTAATTGCATGTTCAGACACAAACGCCACCGTTCTTTGAAGTCTACAGCGCTGTTGTTTTCTGGTCTAAATCCAACTCCCGGCCACTTTGAAGGCGGCGACTGGTGGGCAATTTGCAGCGCAAGGCCAACGGGTCAGTGCAGCAGAGGCTGAGCTCTCCACACGTGCACAAGGGCCAAGGTGATCGGCTTACACCCACTTCAAACAGGCTCCTGTCATTGGAAATCACCCACTGGTGTGTGTGTGTGTGTGTGTGTGTGTGTGTTTTTGTGTGGAGACTGGTGTGTGTTTTTGTGTGTGTGTGTGTGTGTGTGTGTGTGTGTGTGTGTGTGTGTGTGTGTGTGTGTGTGTGTGTGTGTGTGTGTGGGGTGTTTCCATGTGTGTGTGTGTGTGTGTGTGTGCCATGTGTGTGTGTGTGTGTGTGTGTGTGTGTGTGTGTGTGTGTGTGTGTGTGTGTGTTGTGTGTGCATGTGTGGTGTGTGTGTGTGTGTGTGTGGATGTGTTGTGTGTGTTGTGTGTGTGTGTGCGTCATTTGTGTAGTTGTTGTGTGTGTGTGTGTGTGTGTGTGTGTGTGTGTGTGTGGTCGCTCGGTGTGTGTGTGTGTGTGTGTGTGTGTGTCGTGTGGTGGTGTGTGTGTGTGTGTGTGTGTGTGTGTGTGGTGTGTGCCCATGTGTGTGTGTGTGTGTGTGTGCTATTTTTTAACATACGGCGGTCAGCCGTATGACGACTATCAGGTTCACTGCAGTTTCTGGGGCGAGGCAGTCAGCCGTACGATGACTATCATTGAGTCACCGCCTTTTGGGGGGCATGGCGGTACAGCGGTGCAGTGAACATCGTACGGTAGAGACGGCAGTCAGTGCCACGCTGGCTCGTCGCCTTGTCGCCAGGAAAACCTGGCCACCGAGCGGCACGTGCCAGCCACAGTGCAGCTCTAGCCCATGCCGGCACTGAAGGAAGGGGCGGAGTTGGAAAGCAAACGGAACACGGCGCAGGCTGGCTTGGTGCTTGCATACTGAGAGAAATCCGGGGGGGGGGGGGGAGGGGAAAAAAAGCGGAGGGAAGCGAGGGGGCAGAGATTGGTGGGTGGGTGTTGGCGGTGGGGGTGGGGGGCGTGCAGGGAGGGAAGGAAGGCGAGCGAGTGAGAGGGACGCAGGTGGAGACGGAGAGATGTGGAGGGGACAGAAAGAGAAAGAAAGATGAGGACAGAGAAAGGCATGCAGAGTGTACATGAAAAGAAAAAATACATTGGTTACGCCCGTATAACAACCTGAAGGCAATACATAATTCAGCGTAACAGCTTAGATATGGTTGCGTTCGTATAACAACCTGAAGGCAGTCTCCAGGAACGGAATACAGCAAAAGTAACAACAACGCCAAGGCACCCGAACTACGCCAAGGCACCCGAACTCAACAACGCCAAGGTAGCCCAGAGCTCAAACAACGCCAAGGCAACTCGGACACAATCCCTGGGGCGAGGGCCGCGACACCACCTCCAGCAACGGAATGCAGGAAAAACTACGGCTGCCGAAATTGTTCCAGATGTCTGAGACCAACCCTTTTGTCTCCCCCCCCCCCCAACCCTCCCCTCTCCTCTCCCACCCGCTATGCTTCCCTGTCGTTCACTCGGCGACCCGGCCCTGTAGCTGTGCATCTAAGCCCGACACCGACGTCACCCCCGCTGCTGATGGAAATGGCTTTGGTGCGGAGCGAGTGAGCGGCAAGGACGTGCTGAGGGTGAACAAGGCGACACGTGAGAGCGATGCAGTGAGTCTTTTATGCTCCGTGGAAAGCCTTTTTCTCCCCCTCATCTGACTCGACGCTTTCCTTCCGTCGGGAAAGTCGTGCAGTGGTCTTGTGTTGTGCCCTGCATCTGGCCTCGTGCTGTGCACATTATGTGGTCTGATTAATGGTGGGTGGCAGGTGGTCTTGTGTTGTGCGCTGCATGTGGGTTTGGTGTTGTGTGTGGCATGCGGTCTTGTGTTGTGTGTAGCATGCGGTCTTGTGTTGTGTGTGGCATGCGGTCTTGTGTTGTGCGTGGCATGCAGACTTGTGTTGTGCGTGGCATGCGGTCTTGTGCTGTGTGTGGCATGCGGTCTTGTGTTGTGTGTGGCATGCGGTCTTGTGTTGTGTGTGGCATGCGGTCTTGTGCTGTGTGTGGCATGCGGTCTTGTGCTGTGTGTGGCATGCGGACTTGTGCTGTGTGTGGCATGCGTTTTGTTTGTTTGCCGAACCCCAGGCTTGGCCCTGTCTGCCCGCCGCAAGCCCCACAGCCAGCGGATCGGAGTGTGGACCCCCCAGTGTGCCGGCGTCAGAGGATTATCTCCGACTCGCCATCGTCTGTGGGGAAGCTGCGAGGAAGGAGGAAGACAGCCGGCTCAGCAGTCAGCAGTCAGCAGTCAAACTGCACGTGTGGGAGTCGGCTCACCGGCGGTGAGCACGAGCTGTCAATGAGGGAGGAGTTCGTAGCACACTCCGCAAAATTCAAACAGAGAAAAAGGATTTATCGCTGCAAGCGTGGCTGCTGTGCTTGTGGAGAAGTGTTCTCACAATTAAATGCACGCCTCTCAAATCGCCCGGCGGCACACACAACGCACATCTTTCTACCTTCCGCTCTTTCAGTGTGTAGCTTTATCAAACCAGCCTCGGCCAGACGGGTCCAGCGCTCGCTACTTGCTACTGATCTTCCGCAGGCGGGGACCTCCGTCCACACGACTGACCAGAAGACCTGGGCAGAAGACAAGGCGCTGGGCATTTTAGCGCCCACTGCTGTCCCGACCGTCCTTCCCAGTGGTCAAAATGGTCATCGTCTGGTCCTCCACAGCACCGGGAGCCTGGCTCGCTGCTACGGCCGGCAGTCGATGAGGCCAGCAACATCCGGTCTGAGGAGCACGACGCGAGTTCAAATTCCAAGTGAACAACGCTCCCGCTGATCCACCCCCTTCCCTCTTCCCATGTCAAAGCTTTCCCTCCACACCCCCATCAACCAGTTGATCATTCCGACACAACACCCCCGTCAACCAGTTGATCATTCCGACACAACACCCCCATCAACCAGTTGATCATTCCGACACAACACCCCCGTCAACCAGCTGATCATTCCGACACAACACCCCCATCAACCAGTTGATCATTCCGACACACCCCTCCCATCAATTCCGAAAGTTGATCATTCCGACACAACACCCCCGTCAACCAATCCATCATTCCGACACAACACCCCGTCAACCAGTTGATCATTCCAACACAACACCCCGTCAACCAGCTGATCATTCCGACACAACACCCCCCTCAACCAATCGATCATTCCGACACAACACCCCCGTCAACCAATCGATCATTCCGACACAACACCCCCGTCAACCAATCGATCATTCCGACACAACAGCGCCGCTTCCTTCTCCCGCTGCCCGTGCAGCCATTGATCCGTCTCGTCAGCGAGGACACAGATCAACCGTAACCACCAGTTACCAGGCGGCTAGTGCACGTGCACCTGACGGCAAGCACGCGGCACGCACACACCGCCAAGCAGTGCATAAAGAGACACCCTGGCCCCCTCCCCTCCCTCCCCCAGTGGTTTGTGGCAGAACCCCCTCCCCTCCCCCAGTGTTTTGTGAACCCCCTCCCTCCCCGCCCCCAGTGTTTTGTGAACCCCTCCCTCCCCTCCCCCAGTGTTTTGTGAACCCCCTCCCCTCCTCCAGTGTTTTGTGAACCCCTCCCTCCCCGCCCCCAGTGTTTTGTGAACCCCCTCCCCTCCTCCAGTGTTTTGTGAACCCCCTCCTCCCCCCAGTGTTTTGTGAACCCCCTCCCCTCCTACCCCCCAGTGTTTTGTGAACCCCCTCCCCTCCCCCAGTGTTTTGTGAACCCCCTCCCCTCCTCCAGTGTTTTGTGAACCCCCTCCCTCCCCATTTGTGCCCCCCTCGTGTTTGTGAACCCACCCCTCCCCTCCCCCAGTGTTTTAGAACCCCTCCCCCCTCCCCCAGTGTTTTGTGAACCCCCTCCCTCCTCCAGTGTTTTGTGAACCCCCTCCCCTCCCCCAGTGTTTTGTGAACCCCTCCCCTCCTCCAGTGTTTTGTGAACCCCCTCCCTCCCCCCCAGTGTTTTGTGAACCCCCTCCCCTCCCCAGTGTCTTGTGAACCCCTCCCTCCCCTCCCCCAGTGTTTGTGAACCCCTCCCGCCCCCAGTGTTTTGTGGCAGCCCCCCCCCCCCCACGTGTTTGAAGCGAGCTTGTGAAGAAGGGCTATATCTGGAAGAGCGCTGCCTCCGCCAGCAGCCACTTCACGTCGTGACCAGCGTTATCACAGGCACCGCTAGTTCCGGAGAGCGGCAGCAGGGAAGTGTCACTGCCAGCGCTCACCGCATGGTCCTATATATAGGTCCTTGGTTCACCGGGGACGTCTCGCTCACCGCCCTCGCCGCAGATAAAGGGCTGCTGAACCGGTGAGGTCTCCATCAAGTATCAGGCCACAGGTCGGGGGGGGGGGGGGGCAGAGAAAAAGACCGGGGTCGGGGGGGGGGGGGGAGCGAGAGAGAGAGAGAGAGAGAGAGAGAGAGAGAGAGAGAGAGAGAGAGAGAGAGAGATCAAATCAAAATGTTTATTTGTATAGGCCACTGGCCCATTACAAAGTAGGAGAGAGAGAGAGAGAGAGAGAGAGAGAGAGAGAGAGAGAGAGAGAGAGAGAGAGAGAGAGAGAGAGAGAGAGAGAGACTGATTGATTGAACTTTATTTCTCAACGGTGAAGATATTAGCACAAAGGCCGACTCGCCTATCTGCCATTGCTACTGTACTACTAATAACCAAGACATTCACAGTCAAATATTATTACAGAAGGCTAGAGAGAGAGAGAGAGAGAGAGAGAGAGAGAGAGAGAGAGAGAGAGAGAGAGAGAGAGAGAGAGAGAGGAAGACAGACAGACAGACAGACAGACAGACAGACGGACAGACAGACAGAGACAGAGAGACACACAGAGAGGAGGGCCCCCACCCCTGACACCAGGAAGGCCACAGCGACCAACATTAGACAGGGATCTCAGACCGCCACGATCCAGGAGTGAAGCGGGTGGCGTTTCCCTGACGTCCAGATAAAAATGTCCGTGAGAAAAGCACAATCAAGTCAGCTGTCAGAAGCAGCAATTTTACGCCTAGACTCGCTTTCCAATCAGAACCGATGCTGCAGTGAGGCAAAACGTCAATGTGAAATCGCCCACGTTGACCTCTGCAAGACATGCCGTTAACAGCGGGTCGCCCGTTCAGTCGTGGCGATAGCGTATCGGCAGCACTTAAACGTGTAAAGCCCCGGCCACACGCTGCGTTGCACCCGCAAGAGGACGTGGGACCGTCTCGTGTGGCAGAACGGACACAGTGCGCCACGTTACCAGATGGGTTCGCCAGCGAGCCACAGGCTCGTTGAAAAGGTAGCGATACGTTGTAATCTGCTGCGAATGATCCGCGCGCTCGGCCGATCCGAGCGGTTGTGAAAACGGTGGAATCAAAGACGGTCAAAAATGGATGGTAAAAGCAACTGTTTTCCGGGTCTTGCTTAGTAAATACGGCGCTGCCTTCCGGCCAGGAAGCTGGCTGCTACAGAGATGACGCGGCAACTCAGAACCAGTCCGTCTGTCGCAGCAAAGTCAAGCTAACATGAGAGCCCTCTCACTCGGGCTTTTCGCGGAAGCCGTCGGTACAGTGTGACGCGTATGGCAAGCAGTGTGGCTTATCGCCAATACCGTGTGCCCGCCGCGAGTCAAACGCAGCAAGTCACCCGCAGCGAGTGCACCGCTGCATGTGGCAGCACGTTAAAGGCAATAACAACAACCCACCGCTGCCAACTAACAACTCACACTCTAGTCTCACCAACAACTCACACTTAACTAACAACACGCACTTAACTAACACCTCACGCTTTCAAATTGTCTAACAACTCATCTTTCAAACTGTGTCACTCTCAATTAACTCTTACACCTCACCCTTTTAAAACTGTCACACAACCCTCTTTTCAAACTGACTAACAATTCACCCTTTGAAACTCACACTAAGTCGTGGCAAACAAATTCACCCTCTCAATCTGTCTAACGACTCACCCTTTCAGACTAACGACTCACCCTTTCAGACTAACGACTCACCCTTTCAGACTAACGACTCACCCTTTCAGACTAACGACTCACCCTTTCAGACTAACGACTCACCCTTTCAGACTAACGACTCACCCTTTCAGACTAACGACTCACCCTTTCAGACTAACGACTCACCCTTTCAAACTGTCTAAGTGCACGGCGCAGACGCAGGGCGACTTGGATGTAAGGGGGCGAGTACTCCACGGCACCACATCGTCTGGCGGCCAGAGTTGTCTCTCACTGCCGCCAAGAACCGCAACTCCACCATCTGAACACTGAAGGTTCCACCCGAACCCGCTACTCGACACTCCGGCCTCCTGTGACGCTCACCGTCAGCTGCTGCCCCGCACAACGCCCGGCGTTCCGCTGCACCCTGCACACGGCCTCGCAGCGTCGAGCTGGCCACCACGAGTGTAACACTGGCCAGATGACGTCACGCTACACCCTGCACACGGCCTCGCAGCGTCGAGCTGGCCACCACGAGTGTAACACTGGCCAGATGACGTCACGCACGGCTGCGGCTCTCCGGAGGACCCCGGCTCCGTGAGGGCATCAAGCGTGTGAAGGCGGTCACGGAGCAAGAGGGGCCGCAGCTCCCCGAGTGTTACAGGGGCAGGATCCCCTTCCGCGGGTCCTTCACTGCACACGGGCGATGTTGACGACCCTTCACTGCAGCGTCGCTGGAGCTCGACTCACACAACCCACTGATGGAGTCACAGGGACAAACCCCCCAGACAAGGCACCTCGCAGTCTTCATACAGTGATGTTTCACAGGCACTGTTGTTAGCACGAGTCAGTTACGCACAGTACGCCGAGTCAGTCACGCACAGTACGCCGACAGTGCCAGTGACGTATACCATGGTGTCCATGACGAGGACGAGCGGCATGGCGACAAGGTGTTACGCAGAGCAGGAATAAAGACTAAGCAGGCGCCAACAACATGCTGTCCCTCCGTTCGTGACGAAACGGCTCAGTCTCAGCTCCAGACCTTACTGACCGCGTTAGTCCGATGCCACTATCACACCACCGCTGGCAGCAGTCCCACGGTCACTCAGCCTGTAAATCCATTTAAACACCAACGTTCCAAATGCACACCAAGCAGCCGTCAGCAACAACACTCGCCTAGCACTAAGACCACAGACTGTGGAGACAGGGACGACCAGCACTAAGACCACAGACTGTGAGACAGGGGCGACCAGCACTAGGACCACAGACTGTGGAGACAGGGACGACCAGCACTAAGACCACAGACTGTGAGACAGGGGCGACCAGCACTAAGACCACAGACTGTGAGACAGGGGCGACCAGCACTAAGACCACAGACTGTGAGACAGGGGCGACCAGCACTAAGACCACAGACTGTGGAGACAGGGACGACCAGCACTAAGACCACAGACTGTGGAGACAGGGACGACCTGCACTAAGATCACAGACTGTGGAGACAGGGACGACCAGCACTAAGACCACAGACTGTGGAGACAGGGACGACCAGCACTAAGACCACAGACTGTGGAGACAGGGACGACCAGCACTAAGACCACAGACTGTGAGACAGGGACGACCCTGGGCCGCTTGCTTGCCTGAGCTGCACGTGGCCGGGACCCCAGAGACAGCTGGGGCCGGTAAGGCAGTAATACAGCGGACACGGCGACCGGCGTGAGGTCGATACCCGACACGTCACTGACACCGCTCCGTCTGCAGCGCTGCCACCCGAGGTGTCTGCAGGTCCACCGCACACACCAGTTCCTCGTCACCAACCAACGGACGTCACGCGCTGACGCACAATACACTGATGACTTCACACCTATCATCAAACTCGCTGATTAATTCACACCCTGACACACACGACACTCATGACTTCACACCTATCATCAAACTCGCTGGTTAATTCCCACCCCAACATAGAACACACTGATTTCGCCACACCTACCATCAGACACTGATCACTTCACATCCTGTCATCAGACACATTGATTACTTCACATCCTGTTACCAAATACACTGATTACTTCACATCCTGTTACCAAATACTCTGATCACGTCACATCCTGTCATCAGACACCCTGATTACTTCACATCCTGTCACAAAACACACCGATTACTTCACATCCTGTCACCTAAACAAACCGACTACTTCACAACCCGTCACCAGAAACACTGATTACTTCATACCCTGTCGCCAAACACACTGATTACTTCATACCCTGTCGCCAAACACACTGATTACTTCACATTCTGTCACCAAAACACTGATACTTCACACCCTGTCACCAAAACACTGATTACTTCATACCCTGTCGCCAAACACACTGATTACTTCACATCCTGTCACCAAACACCCCTGATTACTTCACACCCTGTCGCCAAACACACTGATTACTTCACACCCGTCCCCAAAGAACACTGATTACTTCATACCCTGTCGCCAAAACACTGATTACTTCATACCCTGTCGCCAAACACACTGATTACTTCACATTCTGTCACCAAACACACTGATTACTTCACACCCTGTCGCCAGAACACACTGATTACTTCATACCCTGTCGCCAAACACACTGATTACTTCATACCCTGTCGCCAAACACACTGATTACTTCACACCCTGTCACCAAAGCACCCCGATTACTTCTACCTTCGCAAACACACCGTACTTCCACTCGCCCAGACAGCCCCTACTCATCCCGCCCTCACACTGACTTCCCTTTCACCCCTTCACCGACCCCCCCCTCCCAACCCCCCCCCCCAACCCCCCTCCCCCCCACCCCCCCCCCCCACCCCCCCCCCCCCCCCCCCCCCCCCCCCCCCCCCACACCACTCCTGCTGGTTACAACTGATCGAAACTCCCCATGAAGGCAGGTCATCCTGTCTGTCTCTACGGCCTCTGTCACAACAGATCGATTGACGCAGCGGCGGCAACCCCGCGCTTTGTAGCAAAAGGACAACGCCCCCAACACCTGCACACGGACAGTCTGTGGCGAAGTCGGCACTGCGGCCTAGCCACAGACGACAGAGCTCGGACACGCTCCCACACAAAGCTAGTGTCAGGTCATCGTTAGTCGCACGGAGGAACGAGAACAGACAACAGCGGCTATTGAAGTGTTGGAGCGAAACGAGGCAAATTGATTGCACAGGGCGGCATGAGCGGGAGAGCAAAGGTACACCAGCATTCTCTGTGGGAAGGCCTCACCCGCTGCACCACGGAACGTTCCGTGACAAACGGTCTGTCTACAAGCCAAACCGGAACACCTTCATCACTTTAATCTGCTCCGTTCAAGATGGAGATACCCCGAGTTCTGCTCTAATTAAAAGCAGCTGCAGAAACTCTACAGCTCTTCACGAGACGCACACACAGCCACACATCGCTGCCATCATCAGCACGGCGCTGCCACTGTCTGGAGAAGACGGACACTACCTGGGGAATACGGACACTACCTGGGGAATACCGACACTGTTGGGGAATACAGACACTGCCTGCACAATGCGGACACTGCCTGTGGAATACGGACACTGCCTGTGGAATACAGACACTGCCTGTGGAATACGGACACTGCCTGTGGAATACAGACACTGCCTGTGGAATACGGACACTGCCTGTGGAATACGGACACTACCTGTGGGAATACGGACACTACCTGGGGAATACGGACACTACCTGGGGAATACGGACACTACCTGCACAATACGGACACTGCCTGTGGAATACGGACACTACCTGAAATACGGACACTACCTGGGGAATACGGACACTACCTGGGGAATATGGACATACCTGGGAATACGGACACACCTGCAGGAATACGGACACTACCTGGGGAATGCGGACACTACCTGGATATACGGACACTACCTGAGGAATACGGACTACCTGGGGAATATGGGTACGGATATTACCTGAGGAATACGGACACCACCTGTGGAATACGGATACGGACATTACCTGGGGAATACGGACACTACCTGGGGAATACGGACACTACCTGAAGAATCCAGTCACTACCTGAGAATATGGACACTACCTGAGAATACGGACACACGGATACATGGACACTACCTGACAATACGGACACACAGACACTACCTGAGAATACGGACACACGGACACTACCTGAGCACGGGCACTACATTACCTGAGAATACTGACACATAGACACTACCTGAGAATACGGACACACAGACACTACCTGAGAATATGGACACACGGGCACTACCTGAGAATACGAACACTACCTGAGAATACGGACACACGGACACTACCTGAGAATACGGACACTACCTGAGAATACGAACACTACCTGAGAATACGGACACACGGACACTACCTGAGAATACGGACACTACGCTGAGAATACAGACACTACGCTGGAATGCGGACACACGGACACTACCTGAGAATACGGACACTACCTGAGAATACGGACACTACGTTGGCTGGAATGCGGACACTACACGGACACTACCTGAGAATACGGACACTACCTGGGCGGGAATACGGACACACGGACATTACCTGAGAATACGGACACTACCTGGGCGGAAATACGGAAACCGTCTGGAAATAGGGACACTACCCGAGGAATACAAAAACACGGCCAACGGCTGCAGAATACGGCCGCCACTGCGACGGCGACTACAGCCGGTGTGAAGAAGACGAGCAGTAGCCGAGAGGAATGCGGCCACGCTTTATCACAACCCAGCCCTGGCATTCCCCCCTTTGATGGGGAGGGAGGGACGCCGCACTTTCCTCCACACGACGATGCTCCACTTTCGCTTCAGCAAGTCCAGCTGCTGTCATCAAAAGGCGTGGAATTTATCGAACAGCGGCGAAAAACTAATGAACGTTGCAGACCAAATGACACCTGAACAAAACATCAGCTAACCGCCGGTGCGGTACATCAGAAACGTGTTCGTAAGCAGACAACATCAGCTTTCAATCTCGTCATCTCAACCCCAACAACTGGTAAAGGGAAACGTTCCTTGTAATCTGACGCAGCCCGTCGCCGTGATGGAAGACGGGTGTTTCGTTTCGTGTTGCCCTCCGTGAACCTTTCTCGTCCATATGGCAGCCAACGGATTCGACAGCCTGCGTCTCTTTATACAATACACAGACGGCTCTTCTGCTAGAGACACGTCAGGGTTGGGGCTTCACTGTAAAGCAATCGGTGACTACTACCCATGAAGACAGTACCGCCAACAAGGTCTCAACGTCCAGCTGCACACTGAATGGAACTGGAAGGAGTCGTACACACAGGGAACGCGCCTGTCTCTGCCCTCAGACCTACAAAAGAGGTCAGCTGTGGTCTGTATCGTAGTCCGGTGAACAGTGCTGAAGCTGATCCTCTCATCCATCCCTCCGTCTCGCAGCCGACCCACTGTCCGGCAGTGAAGAAGCAGACATGCAGAACAAACGCTCAGCCTGACTAGAGGCATACCTTACAACGCAAACTGCTGATCCCGAAAGAACAATACACTGTCTCGAACTCCGTACCTTTTAACAACGTAAACACAGCTCATTTCAAACTCTCACTTCCTGATTAACAACTACACACCAACAGCACCAACGGCACCACCAATAAGGCACCGTCTTCCTGGAGTCCAAGAGAACAACACACGCTCGCCACCCCTTACAAAGCAGCACACGCTCGCCACCCCTTACAAAGCAGCCGATTTTTTAAGACACGTGTCCGGAACTCGATACTTCGATTCTACGACTGGCAGCAACACCGCAGTCAGTCCAGACGATTAGCAGCTGACTGCAGGCAAAAACAACCAACACTGGCTGCCGTCGGCTGGCCGCCAGGCTACGGTAGTAAGGCTGCCGCCTACACGGTGAGGAGGTGGGTGGGAGAAAGCAGGTCAGCACCTCCCCACAGCCAGGCGGATCCCGGCCATTGTTTCCCGGCCCAGCCAGTTCCAACAGCGAGTGTCCGGTGGGGCGGTTCAGCAACCTCCCCGTCATCAGCCAGAGAGACAGTGGGGCGTGTGAAGTCCCGGCCAGCCCCGCCAGGTAGGCCGCTCGCTGGACAGGTGTGTACGCACCCCGATAGCTAGATAGGTAGGTACGCAACGCACCTCAATAGCTACATAGGTAGGTACACTGTACCTGAACCTGCTGCTTTTCTCGCCAGCGTCGACTATTCCACCCACCGGCGCTCTACAGTGGGGAGGGACGAACGAGAGAGGTGGGGAGGGGGGGGGGGGGGGGGGGGGGGGGCGGGGCGGGGGGGGAGGAAGGGGGGTGGAGAGGGGAGGGGAGAGCAATCTCAGTTCGCAACTTGAGTACTGAGCGGCCGTTCTCTCCAGTCAGAATTAGTTCTGTTAAAGTACACGGTCACGACGACTGCAAGCAGCCAAATTCCTGCTTTCACAAGGACAAGGCTTTCCGAATCTGCACACCACTCTGTCGGGTCACACTACAGAGAGTTCACTCTCTCGTGCCGCCTTTCTGTCCGTTAAAACAGCGGTCACGGTGGCTGGTTCTATTAAAACAGCGGTCACCATGGCTGGTTGCGTTGAACCCGAGCGCTAAGGCAGGTTTGGTGGAGTGGCGAGATTGGCCACTGATTCTGCTCAACGTCCAAACGCTGGCAACAGGTTTCTTTAGCAACTATCGCTGGTCGTCACTGACCAGTCACAATCTAATTGACCAGTCACAATCTAATATAGCTGGTTACTGACCCGTCACGATCCATTACCTCTGGTCGTCACTGACCAGTCACGATCCACTGCCTCTGGTCGTCACTGACCAGTCACGATCCACTACCCCTGGTCGTCACTGACCAGTCACGATCCACTACAGCTGGTCACTGACCAGTTACGATCCACTACAGCTGGTCACTGACCAGTCACGATCCACTACAGCTGGTCACTGACCAGTCACGATCCACTACAGCTGGTCACTGACCAGTCACGATCCACTACAGCTGGTCACTGACCAGTCACGATCCACTACAGCTGGTCACTGACAGCAACGATCCACTACCTCTGGTCGTCACTGACCAGTCACGATCGACTCTGGCTGGTGGTCACAAGTCCAGAGGGACGCGGGCAGCACTGTGCCTCAAAGAAGAGCACAACTCGCCACTCGATCTGAACCTGGAACCGTCAGCAAGGTTTGCCATCGCCATCTGTTCTAAACCGGACTTAAAACCCGGAGCGCCACGCCGCCCCCCAGAGCCTCTGGGCAAAGGGAACTCGGGAACCTCGCGGTGAGTCACTGGCTCCCAGCCCCACAGGCGCGAAGCCGAGTTGGTGGCGGAGGAGGGATTCAAGGGAGGGGGGAGGGAGGGGGGGGGGGGTGGTGGTGCGGGCAGCAGTATGGCGGCGTGAACACGGTCCAGACGTGTGGCCCACGTGCACTACAAGCACGCGCACCGTCTGTCAAAGCTGCTTAGCCCCCCGCCACACAACAACGTCCCCACACTCCCCACACAACCGGCGCTGCCCGAGACATTGGCACGTGGCTGGCACGCACTCAGCACTGCCACTTGCGTACCGAAATCCATGAATCTTGAGTCGGCCACCACGTCACTTAACTGCAGCCACGGCTGGCCGGGAAAGCGGGCCTGGGTTCAGGTAGTCCACTTGTGCGGCGGAAGCTCCCTGACCGGAGGAGTATCCCCAAACACAAACACACGGCGTGGCTGGGTGCAGATGCTCCACGGCGACCTCAATGCCTCATCACACAACGCCCTACGTCCACCACGCTGACAGGTAACAATGCGAGTCCACCACGCTGACAGGTAACAATGCGAGTCCACCACGCTGACAGGTAACAATGCGAGTCCACCACGCTGACAGGTAACAAAGCGAGCCCACCACGATGACAGGTGATAGAATGAGTCCACCATGATCAGTGACAGGTGACAGAGCGAGTCCACCACGCTGACATGTAACAAGGCCAGTTCACCACGCTGACAGGTAACAAGGCCAGTTCACCACGCTGACATGTGAGAGTGCCAAGACTGAAGCAAGGTGTGTGTGCCCCAAGCTGCCCCGTGCCCCTCGCTATAACTCGTTCTGTTGGACTTTGGGCCTCGTTCTGCCAGATCTATAACTCGTTCTGTTGGACTTTGGGCCTCGTTCTGCCAGATCTATAACTCGTTCTGTTGGACTTTGGGCCTCGTTCTGTCAGATCTGTAACTCGTTCTCTTGGACCTTGGGCCTCGTTCTGCCAGATCTATAACTCGTTCTGTTGGACTTTGGGCCTCGTTCTGCCAGATCTGTAACTCGTTCTGTTGGACTTTGGGCCTCGTTCTGCCAGATCTGTAACTCGTTCTCTTGGACCTTGGGCCTCGTTCTGCCAGATCTGTAACTCGTTCTGTTGGACCTTGGGCCTCGTTCTGCCAGATCTATAACTCGTTCTGCATAAGACTGTAGCCTCGTTCTGCCAGACCTGAAACCTCGTTCTGAGTCCGAACAGAAACCTCGTTCTGAGTCCGAACAGAAACCTCGTTCTGAGTCCGAACACAAAAGGCACCACGCTGACAGACCGCAGACAAAAATGGATGACGCTGCAGTGTTGAAATATGAGCGGAATGTTCCTGTGACACAAAGGGGCTGAATACTTCCTTTCTTCCCTCCCGGGGCAGCAGCTGCAGTCGCCGTTTCCGAGGAGTCGGTGCGGCCGTCAATGCCGAACTGCGGCGACAGCGACAGCGACAGCGACACTAAACACGCCAGACCAGCACACGTTCAGCCGTTCTGTGGCGGCCAGTACGCACACATACATAAAGGCACTAACACCTCCTGCTGCGCTTCAGCAACACGCTAGCGGCAGAAAAAACACCGTTGTCACGTGGATACTCTTACTGCTTCTAAAACCCGACACCGGATCAAAGTACAGCGCGCAGCCTGGTTTGATGGCAATTCATTGGACACGCACATTTACCACAGATACTTTAGCATGCACCACTAAACCGGAACGGCAACATGTGCGGCGAAAAGGAAAGAGTTGTCACGAGGATGCCATTACTGGCACTGAAACCCGACACGGGATCAAAGCAGCTTCCTGCAACACTGGGGATCAAGTGTGTTCATTCGTGCAGGCGGAGTACTGCAATGTACGGCAACGTACTGCAATATACGGCAATGTACTGCGATGTACAGCAATATACGGCAATGTACAGCAATGTACTCCGATGTATGGCAATGTACTGCAATGCACGGCAATGTCCTGCAATGTACGGCAATGTACAGCAATGTACTCCGATGTACGGCAATGTACTGCAATATACGGCATTGTACTGCGATGTACGGCAATGTACGGCAAACACCAGAACGAAAACTGCGCCTCCAGAGTACGCAGCAAACGTCCTTCACGGGGGAAGAAAAAGTGACCTTGGATTCCCTACCTGTTCCAGACGCACAAGTCGTTACTATAATTGTGATAATACTCAAGAAAAAGTGACCTTGGATTCCCTACCTGTCCCAGACGCACAAGTCGTTACTATAATTGTGATAATACTCAAGAAAAGATTACCTTGCATTCCCTACCTGTCCCAGACACACAAGTCGTTACTATAATTGTGATAATAGTGAAGAAAAGGTGACCTTGCATTCCCTACCTGTCCCAGACACACAAGTCGTTACTATAATTGTGATAATAGTGAAGAAAAGGTGACCTTGCATTCCCTACCTGTCCCAGACACACAAGTCGTTACTATAATTGTGATAATAGTGAAGAAAAGGTGACCTTGCATTCCCTACCTGTCCCAGACACACAAGTCGTTACTATAATTGTGATAATAGTGAAGAAAAGGTGACCTTGCATTCCCTACCTGTCCCAGACCACAAGTCGTTACTATAATTGTGATAATACTGAAGAAAAGGTGACCTTGCATTCCCTACCTGTCCCAGACGCACAAGTCGTTACTATAATTGTGATAATAGTGAAGAAAAGGTGACCTTGCATTCCCTACCTGTCCCAGACACACAAGTCGTTACTATAATTGTGATAATAGTGAAGAAAAGGTGACCTTGCATTCCCTACCTGTCCCAGACGCACAAGTCGTTACTATAATTGTGATAATACTCAAGAAAAGGTGACCTTGCATTCCCTACCTGTCCCAGACACACAAGTCGTTACTATAATTGTGATAATAGTGAAGAAAAGGGGACCTTGCATTCCCTACCTGTCCCAGACACAGAAGTCGTTACTATAATTGTGATAATAGTGAAGAAAAGGTGACCTTGCATTCCCTACCTGTCCCAGACACACAAGTCGTTACTATAATTGTGATAATAGTGAAGAAAAGGTGACCTTGCATTCCCTACCTGTCCCAGACACAGAAGTCGTTACTATAATTGTGATAATAGTGAAGAAAAGGTGACCTTGCATTCCCTACCTGTCCCAGACACACAAGTCGTTACTATAATTGTGATAATACTGAAGAAAGGGTGACCTTGCATTCCCTACCTGTCCCAGACACACAAGTCGTTACTATAATTGTGATAATACTGAAGAAATGGTCACAGATGGCCGCGGTCTCACTGGTCACAGTCAGTCAGTCTCACTGGTCACAGATGGCCGCGGTCTCACTGGTCACAGATGGCCGCGGTCTCACTGGTCACAGTCAGTCAGTCTCACTGGTCACAGATGGCCGCGGTCTCACTGGTCACAGTCAGCGGTCTCACTGGTCACAGTCAGTCAGTTCACTGTCCAACCCCCTGGTCACAGATGGCCGCGGTCTCACTGGTCACAGTCAGTCAGTCTCACTGGTCACAGATGGCGCGTCTCACTGGTCACAGATGGCCGGGTTTAGGTCCAGTCTCATCAGGTCACAGATGGCCGCGGTCTCACTGGTCACAGTCAGTCAGTCTCACAGGTCCCAGTCAGTCTCACAGGTCACAGATGGCCGCGGTCTCACTGGTCACAGTCAGTCAGTCTCA
This sequence comes from Alviniconcha marisindica, assembly GCA_018857735.1. NCBI lineage: Eukaryota > Metazoa > Mollusca > Gastropoda > Provannidae > Alviniconcha > Alviniconcha marisindica. The sequence goes on along the minus strand of JABMCL010002724.1, from coordinate 426,981 downwards.
CAGGTCACAGATGGCCACAATCTCACTGGTCACAGTCAGTCAGTCACAGTCTCGTTGGTTACAGACGGTCACAGTCTCACTGGTTACAGACAAAACCTCACTGGTTACAGACGGACACAATCCTCACTGGTTACAGACGGAAACAACCTCATCGGTTACAGACGGTCACAGTCTCATTAGTAGTAGATACAGACGGACACAACCTCATTGGTTATAAACGGTCACAGTCTCACTGGTTACAGACGGATACAACCTCATTGGTTATAAACGGTCACAGTCTCACTGGTTACAGACGGACACAACCTCATGGTTATAAACGGTCACAGTCTCACTGGTTACAGACGGACACAACCTCACTGGTTATAAACGGTCAGTCTCACTGGTTACTGATGGACACAACCTCAATGGTTATAAACGGTCACAGTCTCACCAGTTACAGATGGACACAACCTCATCAGCTACAGACGGTCACAATCTCATTGGTTACAGACGCAACGGAGACCAACTCTCACAGCTCACGGTGCCTAAATCTCCTTGGGTCAATCTCCATGACAGAGGTTACCGTGTGAGTGTCCTGGAGTCACTAGTCACACTGTACCACTCTCACTGGTCACAATGCCCCAATCTCACTGGTCACAATACCCCAGTCTAAGTGGTCACAGTGCCCCAATCTCACTGGTCACAATGCCACAGTCTAAGTGGTCACAATGCCCCAATCTCACTGGTCACAATGCCACAGTCTAAGTGGTCACAATGCCCCAATTTGACTGGTCACAATGCCACAGTCTAAGTGGTCACAATGCCACAGTCTAAGTGGTCACAGTGCCCCAATCTCACTGGTCACAATGCCCCAGTCTAAGTGGTCACAATGCCCCAATCTCACTGGTCACAATGCCCCAGTCTAAGTGGTCACAGTGCCCCAATCTCACTGGTCACAATGCCCCAGTCTAAGTGGTCCCAATGCCCCAATCTCATTGGTCACAATGCCCCAGTCTCACTGGTCTCAATGCCCCGGTCTCACTGGTCACAATGCCCAAATCTCAAAGGTCACAGTGCCTAAATTTCAAAGGTCACAATGCCCCAGTCTCACTGGTCACAGTGCCCCAATCTCAAAGACAACAACGACGGTGGGACCGAACTGCGCACCAATCAAGGGTAAAAACTAACCGCAACGACAAACACACGGAGTTACGATGACAGACCCAACTGACCGCTGCCAGGCTGTTCACGTGAGGCGTGAGGGAAGGAAGCTTTCTGCCCATGCCATCCTTTCAGCTGCGACTACAGACTACAGCACAGTGAGGCGGCCACCGACAGCGATGGAAGCAACAAAACTGAAGCCCTGCACCTACTGCCCGGTCTCTGTGGGCGTGAAACGAACACAGCGACCGCCGCCAGCTACAGGTGACGAGCCAGCGCGTCTTGTAGCCTGTCGTGACGGCGACACTGGCGGACAGAGACTCGGTGGTCAAGTCGGCGTGGTCAGCCCCGTAGCTGCGGGCCACACACGCCATCCATCCGCCCCTTAACGACCCCAGTGTGACAGTTAGAACCTATTAACCTTTGCCGCCTGCAACTTGCTCCGGCCCGGCCTTCCCTCTGTCAGTCAGCCGTTCCCCGCCCTGTCGCCGGGTCCAGCCGGCACTTCGTCACGTCACCACGACCAGCACCTCGTCACGTCACCACGACCAGCACCTCGTCACGTCACCACGACCAGCACCTCGTCACGTCACCACGACCAGCACCTCGTCACGTCACCACGACCAGCACCTCGTCACGTCAACACGACCAGCACCTCGTCACGTCACCACGACCAGCACCTCGTCACTTCAGCACGACTAGCACCTCGTCACTTCAGCACAAACACATGCTCGTCATCACCACTACAGGTCAAGGGATTTGACCCTCTACGTACCCGCCTTAACAACCCTCTACATACCCGCCATGGTAACCCTCTACATACCCGTGATAACAACCCTCTACATACCATTCATAACAACCTTCTACGTACCCGCCATAGCAACCCTCTACATACCCGCCTTAACAATCCTCTACATACCCTTCATAACAACCCTCTACCTACCCGTCATAATAACCCTCTACGTACCCGTCATAACAACCCTCTACATACCCGTCATAACAACCCTCTACATACCCGTCATAATAACCCTCTACGTACCCGTCATAAAACCCTCTACATACCCGTCATAACAACCCTCTACATACCCGTCATAACAACCCTCTACATACCCGTCATAATAACCCTCTACGTACCCGTCATAATAACCCTCTACATACCCGTCATAACAACCCTCTACATACCCGTCATAACAACCCTCTACGTACCCGCCTTAACAACCCGGCCTTAACAACCCTCTACGTGCCGGCCATAACAACCCTCTACATTCCGCCTTGACAACGACCACAATCTACCGGACCCTGCAATCAACAAGCAATTCAATCGTAGTGACGTCAATCTGATCACGACAGAACGGCCGAGAAAAGTGTGGTAATGTTATGACCAACAACAACAGTGCTGATGCTAATAATCAGGAGTTACCGTCGCTCTTGTTTATTGCGCTTCAGTGTCCATTGTAAACGGCGGTCACTGTCTCTCGAGCCTGCCCGTCCCCAAAGCAATTTTCTGTCACTGTTTGCATTTAGCTGAACTATTTCTGTCTATGTTGTGCTACGACTGTAATTATCACTTTGTCGCGGTGCGGTCACTGTCGGCGATGGACGGTCGCGGTGCGGTCACTGTCGGCGATGGACGGTGGTGGCAGGCCGTCGCTCCCCGCTGTCCAGTCCGTCACACGGCCTGCCTGTCACCGCTACTGAAGCCGCCGCCTACAACCCGGCTACTGGGCCACCCAGTACTGCACAGTCCTCGCTCCCAAGGGTCACATCCGGTGGACCTCCATGACAGTTCCGGATTGGCGTCATTCCCAAAGGTCACATCCGGTGGACCTCCATGACAGTTCCGGATCAGCGTCATTCCCAAAGGTCACATCCGGTGGACCTCCATGACACAGTTCCGGATCGGCGTCATTCCCCAAGGTCAGATCCGGTGGAGCTCCATGACACAGTTCCGGATCGGCGTCATTCCCCAAGGTCAGATCCGGTGGAGCAGCACGACACAGCAACAGCGCCCGCTGTCCGCATGGACCCCGTGCCGGACGGCACTGCGCCCGCTGTCCGCATCGACCCCGTGCCGGACGGCACTGCGCCCGCTGTCCGCATCGACCCCGTGCCGGACGGCACTGCGCCCGCTGTCCGCATCGACCCCGTGCCGGACGGCACTGCGTGGAGACGACGGTGAGAGACACGAGGGACGACTCAACTGTCAATGACAGAGAGGCGGTTGTTGCCAAGACAACGGAAGAGGACTGCAGACGGAAGGCGGAGCAGACAGAGAGCCAGTGAGCGTGACGAGGTATGTGTCTGGTCAGCGGGGACGTCAGCGCTCAATGCCGTTCTCCTGAATAACGACGGTCTCTGCCCGAGGGTCTCTGTCAGCGCTACGATTTGGTGCTCGACCCGCCGGACCTGCTGACATAAAGCCTGGAACACGACGGCACGCCTCAGTCACTAATTAACACAACGGCGGTCGAGATTATTGAAATGAACCAACAAGTCTCTCCGACAAGAGAAGTTCAACTGCGTCCCCGTCTTGAGGCAGCTCTATGGCGTAGTGGTTACCACCCCTGGCTCAACCCCCGCGATCCGCTTTCAAATCTCAGTGGGACGTCATTCTCTCTCTCTCTCTCTCTCTCTCTCTCTCTCTCTCTCCAGATGCTGCAACACCAACATCACCGACAACGTGGACCCTTGCTTTCAAAATCTTGGTGGAGCCTATTCGTTTTCTTAACTCTGGCTGCTTAAAGCATTCTGTTCTCCTCAACAGAACTGTCGGCCATCCCTGTGGAAGGTGTGGCCGAAGCGGGAATACTGTCAGTGATAATAATAGGACAATTTCTTACGCGCCTAAATCCCTAGGAGCTGTGTGAAAGTCGAGGTGGACGTCCTGGGCTCCCGTCCCTAACAAGCCTACGGTTTCTGTGGACGTAAAGCAACACTTCAACAACAACTACGACGGACCTCCTACCGTGTGTGGGCCATGTTGGTGCCACAGGGAAAGTGAACGCCGAGGTAGGTAGGTAGTGTTGCTTAATGTCCTCAGAGGTCAGCTGACATATTAGGGACAAGCTGAGACCAATGCCGAAGCATGGTTCAGTATAGCTTTACGTCCACGGAAACCAGAAGGCTCGTTAGCACGGACAGCCCAGGACGGCCACCTCGACTCTCACACAGCTCCTGAACTATGACTGAACGCCGATGGATCTTTCAGGGACTTGTGCACGTGCGTTGGATGAGCTATGAGAGATTTGTGAGGTAACCGGAAAACTGCAGACCATAAACCAGTCTCCAGTTCCCGGATCCGCTCTGCTTGACAAAGAAAGGCGACCACGCCGCTCCGCACA
>JABMCL010002724.1:340000-417500 GCA_018857735.1 Alviniconcha marisindica | reverse complement strand
GACAGACAGTTTTAAGTCTGTGATTCGTCGGCAGATATCAAATGTGATGCTTGACATATCAGGGGCGATTTCAACACGGTTTCTCTACTGCTGTGTGGTTTCACAGAGATCATGAGCTGTGTGTGAAAGTCGATGTAACAGTCCTGGGCTTTCCGTCCTAACGAGCCTTATGGTTTCTGTGGATGTAAAGCAATACTGAACCATGCTCACGCACTGGTCTCAGCTTGTCCCTAATATGTCAACCGACATCCGAGGACATTAAGCAACACAACAGCAGCAGCAGCAGGAACGGCTGTGTTAGATACCCCCCCACCCCCCCCAAGTGTGTGTGTGTGTGTGTGTGTGTGTGTACAGTGTCGTAAGCCGTGGGGGGGGGGGGGGGGGGGGGGAGGCACTACAAAACTCGATGTCGACGATAACTGTGCTGCTGACGATGAATAGCTACACGGACAGTCCATCCTGACGAACAGAGGCCCATCCTGACGAACAGAGGCCCATCCTGACGAACAGAGGCCCATCCTGAGAGGCCCATCCTGACGAACAGAGGCCCATCAGACGGCTGGCAAAGACTGTGAACTACGGCTTTTCGTCAAACCACTTCTCGCTCGACTCTCACGGGATATATTTTTGCACAGCGCAGGCGCTGATTGACCCCCCCCCCCCCCCCCCCCCCCCCCCCCCCCCCCCCCCCCCCCCCCCTCCCCAAACAGGCTTGCAAAGGAAGAGGAAGAGAGGGCGGGTTGTACGTGTAGGTGCGTTTTTCCCCCCGTTACCCGACAGGTGTGATGTACACGATGGGGCAGGCAGCGCACGGCCGTAGCGGAGTAAGTAAACACGGTGCTTAACGTCCACAGAAAGCCAGGCCTTGTACGCAGGTAGGTCCACGGCCGCAGCCGCCGAGCAGGAACTGCGGGCAACAGTCTACAAGCCGCACATCCAAGAGGCGAGGGCAGGAGAGACAGTAGGCGACAAGCACCGCTTAATCACTACGCTGTCAACGATACGGTGGGGGTCTCAGTGAGGGATTTGTACACAACTCTCCTGACTGGGGCCTGCTAACCTTCACGTTCTTTACACTGCTTTCTGCGGTGTGGTGTGGTGTGGTGTGGTGTGGTGTGTGTGTGTGTTTTGTGTGTGTGTGTGTGTTGTGTTGTGTTGTGTTGTGTGTATGTGTGTGTGTGTGTGTGTATGTGTGTGTGTGTGTGTGTGTAGTTTGTGTGTGTGTGTGTGTGTGTTGTGTGTGTGTGTGTGTGTGTGTGTGTGTTGTGTTGTGTTGTGTTGTGTTGTGGTGTGTATGTGTGTGTGTGCGTGTGTGTGGTGTGAGGACAAAATAGCTGTGTGTTTACGGTGCTTTACAAGCACAAAAAATACAAAGAGAGAGAGAGAGGAGAGAGAGAGAGAGAGAGAGGAGGGGGGAGAGAGGAGGAGGGAGGGAGGGAGGGAGGAGGGAGGAGGGAGGAGAGAGAGAGAGAGAAGAGAGGAGAGAGAGACGAGAAGAGAAGAGAGAGGAGAGAGGAGAGAGAGAGAGGAGGGAGGGGAGGGAGGGAGGAGAGACTGAGAGAGAGAGAGAGAGGAGAGAGAGAGAGAGAGAGAGAGAGCTGCCCTGATCACCAACAAGACAACAAGTGGGAACGAGGAAGGACTGGAACAAGGCTACTGAACCCGTCAGTTGACTGCCACTCGCCATCACATTAATGGACATGCGCCAGAGAGAAAGCTAACAACGCCTTCAGCCTTCACCAACCCTTTCTACAACAACACCGTCCTCATGACCCTCCACCCCGTCCTCATGACCCTCCACATCACCGTCCTCATGACCCTCCACACCGTCCTCATGACCTCCACACCGTCCTTATGTCCCTCCACACCGTCCTCATGTCCCTCCACACCGTCCTCATGTCCCTCCACCCCGTCCTCATGACCCTCCACACCACCGTCCTCATCACCCTCCACACCTTCCTCATGACCCTCCACATCACCGTCCTCATGACCTCTCCATGTCTACCGTCCTCATTGATGCCCTCCACACCGTCCTCATGTCTTCTGCCTCCACACCACCGTCTTTATGTCCCTAGACACCGTCCTCATGACCCTCCACACCGTCCTCATGTCCCTCCGCACCGTCCTCATTACCTTCCACACCCTCCTCATGTCCCTCCACACCGTCCTCATCACCCTCCACACCCTCCTCATGTCCCTCCACACCGTCCTCATGTCCCTCCACCCCGTCCTCGTGACTCTCCACACCACCGTCCTCATGACCTCCACACCGTCCTCCTGTCCCTCCACACCGTCCTCATCACCCTCCACACCGTCCTCATGTCTCTCCACACCGTCCTCATGTCCCTCCACACCATCCTCTTCATGTCCCTCAGACACCGTCCTCATGTCCCTCCACCCCCGTCCTCATGACCCTCCACACCGTCCTCATGTCCCTCCACACCGTCCTCATCACCCTCCACACCCTCCTCATGTCTCTCCACACCGTCCTCATGTCCCTCCACACCACCGTCTTCATGTCCCTAGACACCGTCCTCATGTCCCTCCACACCACCGTCCTCATGACCCTCCACACCGTCCTCATCACCCTCCACACCCTCCTCATGTCTCTCCACACCGTCCTCGTCACCCTCCACACCCTCCTCATGTCTCTCCACACCGTCCTCATCACCCTCCACACCCTCCTCATGTCTCTCCACACCGTCCTCGTCACCCTCCACACCCTCCTCATGTCTCTCCACACCGTCCTCATCACCCTCCACACCGTCCTCATGTCTCTCCCCACCGTCCTCATGTCCCTCCACCCCGTCCTCATGACCCTCCACACCGTCCTCATCACCCTCCACACCGTCCTCATGTCCCTTCACACCGTCCTCGTCACCCTCCACACCGTCCTCATGTCCCTTCACACCGTCCTCATGTCCCTTCACACCGTCCTCATGTCCCTCCACACCACTGACTCATGATGGACTGAACAGGACCCCCCCCCCCCCACCAGGCTATCCTCGTTCTCCACGTCACAAAAAATCACCCCGCCCCGACACGCCTATCTCCCGCTGTTTGTCTCTGTCCGTCTATCTCACTCGCTCTGCCTCTCATTGCTGCCACAGGTAATAGAAATCAAACACCCCCCCCCCCCCCATTCCCCCGATCACCCACACGTCAGCGGCAGCAGACTGAGAGCTGGCGTGCTGTCCACACCCTGGGGTGGAGGGGAGCGCGACAAATCGATACACGTCACTGGGTGAGGGAGAGGGGCTGGAGGGAAGATCCTAACAGATAACAACTCTGTGTGTGTGTGTGTGTGTGTGTGTTGTGTGTGTGGTTGTGTGTGTGTGGTGTGTGTGTTGTGTGTGTGTGTGTGTGTGTGTGTGTGTGTGTGTGTGTGTGTGTGTGTGTGTGTGTGTGTTTGTGTGTGTGTGTGTTTGTGTGTGTGTGTGGTGTGAGAGAGAGAGAGAGAGAGAGAGAGAGAGAGAGAGAGAGAGAGAGAGAGAGAGAGAGAGAGAGAGAGAGAGAGAGAGAGAGAGAGAGAGAGAGAGCGCTTCTAGTCGATACCTCCACCAGAACTGTGGTGGGGGTTAGCAGGCGTGCAAGAAGTGTGTGCCAAGAGCGAGTTAATCATTCACACTGACTCTGAACACTGTCGCCGCTCACAAATAAAAACAGCTAGTAGTCCTTGAAAAGATGTGAACTAGGCCTACACACAACCCTGTAAACAGTCTCATGTGTTATAGATGTTATAGATTAGACTCAATGCCCCCCCCTCCAACCTCCCGAAAATTGCTGTCGACGACAAACGGTGAACTGGGTGACGGCGACAACAGCTATAAAATACGGATTTGCTGCTGCTGCCAGTCTGTAACTAGTCTTACCAGACGACCGCCAGTCAGTAACCAGTCTTCTACAGACCGGCCACGTGACTGCTGTACCGCCAGTCAGTAACCAGCCTGCTGTACCGCCCCGGCCACGTGACTGCTGTACCGCCAGTCAGTAACCAGTCTTCTACAGACCGGCCACGTGACTGCTGTACCGCCAGTCAGTAGCCAGCCTGCTGTACCACCAGTCAGTAACCAGCCTGCTGTACCACCAGTCACTAACCAGCCTTCTACAGACCGGCCCCTGGGACACCAGCCAGACGACCGGCCACGTGACAGTTCTAAAGCCAGTCTGTAACCAGCCTTACCAGACGACCGGCCACGTGACAGTTCTAAAGCCAGTCTGTAACCAGCCTTACCAGACGACCGGCCACGTGACAGTTTTAAAGCCAGTCTGTAACCAGCCTTACCAGACGACCGGCCACGTGACAGTTTTAAAGTCAGTCTGTAACCAGCCTTACCAGACGACCGGCCACGTGACCGTTCTAAAGCCAGTCTGTAACCAGCCTTACCAGATGTTCTACAGTGACTACATCAAGTACAGAGAATCAGACATTTTTACTTGTGAGTGGGCGACTGAGCGTTAGCCGTATGAAGGCCTAACGCTTCCTGCCTGCAGGTATCACCAGCTGTGGCTGGATGCACGGCCGTTCCTACCTGTATGTAGGCGCGGTGGTGTGCAGCGGCGATGGCGGCCTTGGCGTTGAGCTGCTGGAAGGAGGTGTGTCCCAGGCCCGGCAGCGTGTAGCGCTGTAGTCGCTGCTTCAGCTCCTCCACCAGCGCCGCCTCGTCAAAGTCCTCGTACTCGCCCTCGTCCTCCTCCTCCTCCTCGTTGTCGTTGTCGTCGCCCAGCGATAAGTTGACAGCGTACTCCACCGGGTAATCCCTGCCCTCCGCCATGCCGCACGCGGATCTCCCTGGGGCACGTGAAGCACGCGCTTCGGGGCTCGCTCCTCAACTCCCAGATCTAACACATCCTCTGGCTCATCGGCCTAGGCGTCTTAGATCGTAGATCTCACATGTCGTGTGGTTTATCTGTCTATGTGTGTTAGATCAGCTAGATCTCACATGTCGTGTGGTCTATCTGTCTATGTGTGTTAGATCGCAGATCTCACATGTCGTGTGGTTTATCTGTCTATGTGTGTTAGATCACAGATCTCACATGTCGTCTGGTCCATCTGTCTATGTGTGTTAGATCACAGACCTCACATGTCGTCTGGTCCATCTGTCTATGTGTGTTAGATCACAGATCTCACATGTCGTCTGGTCCATCTGTCTATGTGTGTTAGATCACAGATCTCACATGTCGTGTGGTTTATCTGTCTATGTGTGTTAGATCACAGATCTTACATATTGTCTGGCTGTTGTGTCTAGGAGCCCTAGATCTCACACATCACGTAGCTGACTAGTCATCCCGTCCCGATCAGAGACCTCACACGTCATCCGGCTTATCAGTCAGGGTGTCCTGGATCTCCGATGTCACTCGCCTGAAGGAGATCTCACATGGCGCGCTGTCTCACACCTCACACGTATGAGTGCTCGTGATCCCCGAGCTACATCTGAACTCTGTGTCAAGAGGAATGCTACATCTAAACTCTGTGTCAAGAGGAATGCAACTTACGAAACTTGCACGCGCTTTTTTGCACTCTCTTTTACGGCATGACATATAGGACAAATATTACTGTCAGAGAAGACGCCTCTGTTTCATTTCACGATACATGACACGTCACTGACAGCGATGACACCCCAGTTCCACGTCATGATACATGGCACTGACAACGAAGTCACTTCTGTTTAACGTCATAATACAGAACACGTGTCACTGACGGCAAAGACGCCTCTTCCATCAGCCGCCAATATGTCCGTACACCGTCAGTCCACAGCACCTCGCTGGGTTTCTGTTACGCCTGCTTCCAACGTTCCGGCGTCAGGCCAGCAGCTGTGACGTCGTTGGTCACCCCAAGCCCAGATTCCGGTTTTAACGAAGACCAGACAGGCTGCAAGAGAAGGCGATGATGCAATCCAAGACCGAGACCTAGTTACCGTGGATCGACACCTGGCGCCGCTGGTCCCTGCGCCCTTCCAACAAACCGGTGGCTGCCGCAGGAACCAGTACGTCAATCCGCTGCTACCGTCAGGATTCAGATGTGCCTCCTGCTCTACCGATACAGACGTGTCGCCCACCCCTGGCGCTACAGACGTGGTGGTACCCACCGCCAGGCGTCCACATAACCTGTCTCGGAGAAGACGTTGCTAACGAACGGCCTGTTACAGCTGACACACCTGAATCACCTGCTGCAGTTTACACACACCTGAATCACCAGCTGCAGTTGACACACACCTGAATCACCTGCTGCAGTTTACACACACCTCAACGACCTGCTACAGTTTACACACACCTCAACGACCTGCTACAGTTTACACACACCTCAACGACCTGCTACAGTTTACACACATCTCAACGACCTGCTACAGTTTACAGTTTCTTCACCTCTAGCCATCAAGAGCACTTCTAGCCGATAAGACCACCTGTAGCCTTTTCTAGCCGCTAAGACCACTTCTAGCCGTAAAGATCACTTTCAGCCGTTAAGACCACTTCGTTAGGACATGAGGTTGTGAGAAGGCAGGCTCCTGGTCTGGTCTCCCACAGCCCACCAACACTACAGTCACGGCAAGCGACTCCGTGACCACCCCACAAGCACTCGAGCGTGAACTGCCAGTGCCCCGTGATGTCACACTCGCTGGTCAACACAGACCGAGTGCCAACTCCCGTGATGCAACACTCACTAATCCACACAAACACCGAATGCTCGCTACACGTATGATAATATCACTAATCCACAGAGACAGAGAGTGCCAACTCCCAGTGATGCAACAGTCAGTAATCCACACAGACACGGAATGCTCGCTACCCGTATGATAATCACTAATCCACACAGACACCGAATGCTCGCTACCCGTATGATAATCACTAATCCACACAGACACGGAATGCTCGCTACCCGTATGATAATCACTAATCCACACAGACACCGAATGCCGCTACCCGTAGTAATCACTAATCCACAAGACACGGAATGCCCGCTACCCGTATGATAATCACTAATCCACACAGACACCGAATGCCCGCTACCCGTAAGTAATCACTAATCCACATAGACACGAATGACCGCTACCTGTAAGTAATCACTAATCCACATAGACACGGAATGCCCGCTACCCGTAAGTAATCACTAATCCACACAGACACCGAATGACCGCTACCCGTGTAAACACAATCACTAATCCACGCAAACGTGAAAGGCAGAAGTCACACTGATCTCCGAAACGACTATGGTCCGCTTTGTACAGAGATGAACTGGCGGAGATCTCGTCATCCCGAACAAGCTGTTGCTTGCATGCAGGCCCACCTCTCTGGGTTCTCACAGTCACCATTACATTGGTAGTCACCCACACAGACCCACATTTCGAGGTTCTCACAGTCACCATTACATTTGTAGTCACTCACACAGACCCACATCTCTGGATTCTCACACACTATTTGTACAGACCCACATCTCTGAGTTCTCACACACTATTAATTTTGTACAGACCCACATCTCTGGGTTCTCACACACTTTGTACGGACTCACATCTCTGGGTTCTCATACACTATCATCTGTAGCTGTCACTCGCACAGACCCACATCTCGAGGTTCCCATACGCTATCTGTAGTCGTCACTCTCACATTTTCAGACAGCAGCTCTCGCTGTTTGCTTCTCTCGAGAAGAAGAGAGAAGAAAAAATATAATAAAAAAATCGATGTCTGCCACGGTAGTAAGCGACGACAGTTAGGCTTGACGTGGTGCCCGTCAGACACCTTCCGTCTTTTCCCTCCTGCCTAATCATTCCCCGGGTTCAATACGCATCCCTCCACCTCCACCCTTTCCCTCTCTCCTCCCCCCCCCCCCCCCCCCCAATTCCCCTCTCAATTTCTGTCTGTCTCTCCTATCTCCGCCTCTCTCTCTCCCTGCGTCTCCCCTGTCTTTGTCTGTCTCCATCTCCCCTTCTCACTTCGGTATCTCCCTCCCTCTCTATTCCTCTCTCTCCCTTCCCCCTCTCTGTCTCTCCCCCACTTTCTCTCTCTAGCACTCCCTCTCTGTCTCTACCCCCCGCCCGCCCCCACCCCCCCTTCTCGCTCCCGTCCCTCGCCCTCCTTTCTCTCTCTCCCCTCCCTTTCTCTCCACCCCCCTTTCTCGTTCCCCTCCGTCGCCCTCCTTTCTCTGTCTACCCTCCCTCTCTCCGTCTACCCTCCCCCTTTTCTCGCTTCCCCCCCCGCCCGCCTTCCTTTCTCTCCACCCTCCCTCTCTCCGTCTCTTTCTCCCCCCCCCCTCCCCCTCCCTAGACGTGGGAGTGTGGAGAAGCAAGCGCACCATCAATGCGTTTGATTCCAAACCGCATCAGGCTGAAAACTAGTTCACAATGAAGGCTGGCGTCGATACAGAAGGCCTGCTGTGATACCGTAACCAACGCCTGCTTGCTGCGCGGACAGTTCCGCCCGTCCCGTCCCGTCCCGTCCCGTCCCAGTTCATTCCCGTTGATGGACAGTCGTCACAACCTCTCAGAGCGAACAACTCCCCGCAGCAGCAGCAGTCTGGGATTATAGTACAATTCTTTTTCCCGCTTTGTCGTCTGTTCACAGTGACGGACAGTGCCCGAGAAGTCTTCACAGTGACGGACACTGCCCGAGAAATCTTCACAGTGATGGACACTGCCCGAGAAGTCTTCACAGTGACGGACACTGCCCGAGAAGTCTTCACAGTGATGGACACTTCCCGAGAAGTCTTCACAGTGACGGACACTGCCCGAGAAGTCTACTTGCCTGCAGTAAGACTGAACTTGAGGCTCCATTTGCCGCCTCTCCCTCCCTTCACTAGTTTCAGCGTGCCCCAGAAACAGTCCGTTGACGCGGGTCTTTGCAGTGGCGACCGGACAATTAACACAAAGGGAACTGGCACTGCGTGGTCTGTCCGCGACACAGAGACGAGAACTGCGATAAATTCACGACTCCTTCATTTCTGACTGCGCATGACTGCAGCCAAGGCCAACCAAAAGAAGAAGAAAAGCTGGCGTTGACAACTCCAGAGTTCAGGAGCTGTGTGAAAGTCGAGGGGGCCGTCCTGGGCTTTCCGTCCTGATGAGCCTCACGGTTTCTGTGGACGTAAAGCAGCACTGAACCGTGCTTAGGCACTGGTCACAGTTTGTCCCTAATATGTCAGCCGACATCGGAGGAGGATGAAGCTCTACTTCATCGTCTGGCATTAACAACCTCTGGTCCAACAGCTGTGCAGGTGGCAGACGAAGGGACACTCACTGTAGGAAAAGGAATGCCTGGACTTTTCTCATCTCATTGCTGTACCCCCCCCCCCCCCCCCCCACCACTGTTACCCGAAGCTGGGCTGATGGTGCCCAGGCTACTGGAAACTGCCGGATTTCCGGCACCCTACAGTCCAGTGGCTGTACGACTGTGCGACGCCAACCTGTCTACGTACAGGTACAGGCGCCGACCTGTACCCAGATCTACAATGCCGATAACAGAATTATTCTGTATTCAGGTGGGCTGGATGTGACGCCTTTTGCTGCTTCCTTTATAGCGGATAGCCCAGTCACTGAACAACGTCCTTCAACAAAGAAATGTGGGCCCACAAGGATTCGAACCTGGGTTCACCTGCTGGTCAGCTAAGCGCCGTACCACACACATCCAGTGATCCACACGTATCAAGCGACCCCGCATACATCCGGTGAATACACACACAGTCGGTGCCTCCACACAAATCCACTGAATCCACACACATGTATTCTGTGACTTCACAGAAATGTATCCTGTGACTCCACATATGCAGTGATTATACCCCACCCCCACCCCCGCCAGACAAACATGACATACTCAGTGATCCTACACACACCCAGCGACACTTCACATACCTGGTGATCCTACACACACCCAGCGACACTTCAAATACCCGGTGATCCTACACACACCCAGCGACACTTCACACACCCGGTGATCCTACACACACCTAGTGACACACTTCATATACCCGATGATCCTACACACACCCAGTGACACACTTCATATACCCGGTGATCCTACACACACCCAGTGACACACTTCATATACCCGATGATCCTACACACACCCAGTGACACACTTCATATACCCGGTGATCCTACACACACCCAGTGACACACTTCATATACCCGGTGATCCTACACACACCCAGTGACACACTTCACATACGTGTGATCCTACACACACCCAGTGACACACTTCACATACCCGGTGATCCTACACACACCCAGTGACACACTTCATATACCCGATGATCCTACACACACCCAGTGACACACTTCACATACGTTGTGATCCTACACACACCCAGTGACACACTTCATATACCCGGTGATCCTACACACACCCAGTGACACACTTCACATACCCGGTGATCCTACACACACCCAGCGACACACTTCACGTCCCGGTGATCCTACACACACCCAGTGACACACTTCACATACCCGGTGATCCTACACACACCCAGTGACACACTTCAATACCCGGTGATCCTACACACACCCAGTGACACACTTCACATACCCGGTGATCCTACACACACCCAGTGACACACTTCATATACCCGGTGATCCTACACACACCCAGCGACACACTTCACATACCCGGTGATCCTACACACACCCAGCGACACTGAGTTAGCCAGTGCTTGCAGACACACCCACACGCAGCGACCCGACACACCACTATGTCGGAGCTTCCTGTGCGTGCAGTACAGGCTCCTGGCAGCGAGTCCGTGATGTGTCAGTCACAGATAGTGTGAGTGCTGACAGCCAGTCACACACACCGTGATGTGTCAGTCACAGACAGTGTGAGTGCTGACAGCCAGTCACACACACCGTGATGTGTCAGTCACAGACAGTGTGAGTGCTGACAGCCAGTCACACACACAGGATACGTAAACCCGTGATGTGTCAGTCACAGACAGTGTGAGTGCTGACAGCCAGTCACACACACCGTGATTTGTGTCAGTCACAGCCAGTGTGAGTGCTGACGACGGTGGCCCAGTCACACACACCGTGATGTGTCAGTGACAGACAGTGTGAGTTGAGCATGACAGACGTCTCAGTGCTGACATGCCACACACCACCGTGATGTGTCAGTGACAGACCCAGTGCTCGAGTGCTGACAGCGCCAGTCCCACACACACCCGTGATGTGTCAGTGACAGACCGTCTCAGTGCTGACATGCCAGCCACACACACCGTGATGTGTCAGTGACAGACCGTCTCAGTGCTGACATGCCAGTCACACACACCGTGATGTGTCAGTGACAGCCGGTCACACACACCGTGATGTGTCAGTGACAGACCGTCTCAGTGCTGACAGCCAGTCACACACACCGTGATGTGTCAGTGCACAGACCGTCTCAGTGCTGACATGCCAGTCACACACACCGTGATGTGTCAGTGACAGACTGTCTCAGTGCTGACGGCCAGTCACACACACCGTGATGTGTCAGTGACAGACAGTGTGAGTGCTGACAGCCAGCCACACACCCCGTGATGTGTCAGTGACAGCCAGCCACACACACCGTGATGTGTCAGTGACAGACCGTCTCAGTGCTGACAGCCAGTCACACACACCGTGATGTGTCAGTGACAGACTGTTCAGTGCTGACATGCCAGTCACACACACACCGATGGCTGGCTGCCAGGTAACGGTGCTTCGTGCCGTCATCCTCCCGGTCCGTCACGCAGGCAACGCTTTCGCCCTTCTGCGCTCCGGTGCCAGCACTGCGGGACACGCCCACCTGCCTGCCGCCAGACACGCCACTCAACGGCCACGGCTGGCTGCCTGCTGCTCTCTTTGCCGCTGCCGTCGCAGCGCCGTCCTGATCCCGTCGGGCGCCGTCAATGAGGGAGAAGCGGGGAAAACCCATGGACCTAGATACAGTCCATGAAAAACCAGGCCAACCTGAGCCGGTTTGGCCCAGCGGTAAAGCGTTAGGCTGGTAAGCGGAAGGACCTCGGTTCGATACCGCTTTGGCTCTCCTTTCTCTTCAAAAAGATTGTGGTTCGTGGACACTGTCTTAATTGTGACTTTGTCTAGTACTTCCTACTGAAACATTAAAATGGCTCTCATCGCTGCCCATCTTAATACAGGAATCATTCTGGTGGTGACGTGTAGCGATAGGTATATAATCTCCGTCTTCCCCCACCGCCATACCCCCTTCCCCCCTTCTCCCCGTCCCTAATAATCCTTATGGTTTCTGTGGACGTTAAGCACCATGTTTACTGACCAGGTCAACCGCGTGGTGTTCTTACAGCCGCTTTGTAACGCCAGCATGGCTGTTTCCTATCGGAGACCACGGACACGGACCGCCAACGTTTGCTGAGTCCAAAAGAACAGACCATAAATACGGCCTCCAGACCAAAGAAATAAACCATAGGCACTGTCTGATACCATAGGAACAGACCATAGGTACTGTCTAAGACCAAACAGACCTTAGGCACTGTCTGAGACCAAGCAGACCACAGGCGCTGTCTGAGCCCATAGGAACGGACCATAGGTACTGTCTAAGACCAAACAGACCATAGGTACTGTCTAAGACCAAACAGACCATAGGTACGGTCTAAGACCAAGCAGACCACAGGCACTGTCTGAGCCCATAGGAACAGACCATAGGTACTGAGACCAAACAGGCCAGAGGCACTGTCTGAACCCATAGGAACAGACCATAGGTACTGTCTGAGACCAAACAGACCATAGGTACTGAGACCAAACAGACCATAGGCACTGTCTGAGACCAAACAGACCATAGGCACTGTCTGAGACCAAACAGACCATAGGTACTGTCTGAGACCAAACAGACCACAGGCACTGTCTGAACCCATAGGAACAGACCATAGGCACTGTCTGAGCCCATAGGAACGGACCATAGGTACGGTCTGAGACCAAACAGACCACAGGCACTGTCTGAGACCACAGGCATAGATCATAGGCACTGTCCGAGACCACAGGAATAGATCACAGGTACTGTCTAAGACCACAGGTACTGTCCGAGACCACAGGTACTGTCCGAGACCACAGGAATAGACCACAGGCTGCCAGACCAAGGTACTGTCCGAGACCACAGGAATACCCGTACTGACCACAGGATACCTCGTCTAACCACAGGCCTACTGTCCAGAATGACCACGGTACTGTCGAGACCACAGGAATAGACCACAGGTACTGTCCGAGGCCACAGATACTAGGTCTGAAACACCAGGTACATACCCGCTACCACCAGTCCTACCCAGCTACCCGCACCACAGTCTACCCGCTACCACCAGTCTACCCGCTACCACCAGCTACCCGCTACCACCAGTCTACCCGCTACCACCAGGCCTACCCGCTACCACCAGGTCTACCCGCTACCACCAGTCTACCCGCTACCACCAGTCTACCCGCTACCACCAGGCCTACCCACTACCACCAGTCTACCCGCTACCACCAGTCTACCCGCTACCACCAGGCCTACCCGCCAATCAATCACGCCAGGAACGCGCTGTGCGTTTCAGCCTAACAAAGGTGGATCAATGTCTATTGCCTCGACTCGAATAAAGGACAGAAAAATGGAGAGAGAAAACAAAAAACAAAAACAAAACAAAACAAAACAACAAAAGGGGGCGGGGGGGGGGGGGGGGGGGGGAGAGAGACAAAAACCAAACCAAAACCAAAATCACGACAGCACAGTGCAGTAAGCTGACAGACCCTGCAATAAGCTTAGAGAGCGGGGAACCACCACCACCACCACCACCACCACCACCCACCCCGAAAAGCGAACGACAGAGCTCTGCGAGAATTCCATTCCGTTACTGTGTGCTAGTTTTTCCACAGGCATTAATTACCATACCCGTTTTGGCACTCACAGTAATCGCTGTTTTTGCTTTTCTGTTTTCTCCTGTTCCTCGACCGGCTCCCGGGGACGGGATACCGCGGACGCAGAAATAAGGGGGCCCTCTGGAGAGACCCCAGAGCTACCGGACGTTCTGCGTTTAAGGTCTGAAGTAGGTCACAACATGGCGTCGTTTGTTTCACCTGCTGCCAGCAAAATCGGCCTTTCTAGTGTTTGGCTTCCGGGTTCATTCATTTTGTTTGCGTGCGAGTGTACCACGTCTTATGCCATAAATATATTCTAATGTTTGACTTCCGGATTCATTAACCTTCCGTGTGAGTGTACTACGTCTTTTGCCATAAAGTGTTAACTGTCACAACAGTGCATCACACTGTGTCTTGCCAAATGGCCACTAGAACCAACCTGGCTTTACAGGTGCACTCTGTCTGGGACCACTAGAACCAACCTGGCTTTACAGGTACACTCTGGGACCACTAGAACCAACCTGGCTTTACAGGTGCACTCTGGGACCACTAGAACCAACCTGGCTTTACAGGTACACTCTGGGACCACTAGAACCAACCTGGCTTTACAGGTACACTCTGGGACCACTAGAACCAACCTGGCTTTACAGGTACACTCTGGGACCACTAGAACCAACCTGGCTTTACAGGTGCACTCTGGGACCACTAGAACCAACCTGGCTTTACAGGTGCACTCTGGGACCACTAGAACCAACCTGGCTTTACAGGTACACTCTGGGACCACTAGAACCAACCTGGCTTTACAGGTACACTCTGGGACCACTAGAACCAACCTGGCTTTACAGGTACACTCTGGGACCACTGGAACCAACCTGGCTTTACAGGTGCACACTGGGACCACTGGAACCAACCTGGCTTTACAGGTGCACTCTCTGGGACCACTGGAACCAACCTGGCTTTACAGGTGCACTCTGGGACCACTGGAACCAACCTGGCTTTACAGGTGCACTCTGTCTGGGACCACTGGAACCAACCTGGCTTTACAGGTACACTCTGGGACCACTAGAACCAACCTGGCTTTACAGGTACACTCTGGGACCACTAGAACCAACCTGGCTTTACAGGTGTACTCACTCAGGTGTAGCTCTGCTTCACATCTACTGGTCTTCTCCATGGTCTAACCTGTGGAACTGGCCCCAGTGGCTCTGTTTAGGTCTAACCTGTGGACCTGGCCCCAGTGGCTGTCTAATTAGGTCTAACCTGTGGACCTGGCCCCAGTGGCTGTCTCTTTGGGTCTAACCTGTGGAACTGGCGTCAGTGGCCGTCTCTTCAGGGCCAACAAAGGACACTGGCGTCAGTGGCCGTCTCTTCAGGGCCAACAAAGGACACTGGCGTCAGTGGCCGTCTCTTCAGGGCCAACACGTGGCACTGGCGTCAGTGGCCGTCTCTTCAGGGCCAACACGTGGCACTGGCGCCAGTGGCCGTGTGTTGAGGGCTAACACTGCACGGGGTCGGGCTTCTTCAGGGACCGTGGCACTGGCTCAGTGGCCGTCTTTTCGGGCCAAACGTGGAGGGCCAGGGGCCCGTGTTTTGAGGGCTGCAGAATTATTGACAAGGCCCTCCCCTCACCCCCTTCACCGGGAGGGCGGGCGTACTGCTGGTGTGCACCCCTTCAACCGACTGGAAGCTTCTTTGCCCTTACTGAATCTGTCCGCTGGCCTGCTAGGGAGGTCTGTCAGCTTACTGAAGGGTCTGTCGTTGCTTTGTCAGCTTACTGAAGGGTCTGTCAGCTTGCTTTTGCCTTACTGAGGGTCTGTCAGCTTCTGAAGGGTCTGTCAGCTTACTGAGGGTCTGTCAGCTTACTGCAGGGTCTGTCGGCTTACTGCAGGGTCTGTCAGCTTACTGAAGGGTCTGTCAGCTTAGTGAAGGGTCTGTCGGCTTACTGCAGGGTCTGTCAGCTTACTGAAAGGTCTGTCAGCTTGCTTTGTCAGCTTACTGAAGGGTCTGTCGGCTTGCTTTGTCAGCTTACTGAAGGGTCTGTCGGCTTACTGAAGGGTCTGTCGTTAAGGGTCTGTCAGCTTACTGAAGGGTCTGTCAGCTTGCTTTGTCAGCTTACTGAAGGGTCTGTCGTTAAGGGTCTGTCAGCTTACTGAAGGGTCTGTCAGCTTACTGCAGGGTCTGTCAGCTTACTGAAGGGTCTGTCAGCTTACTGAAGGGTCTGTCGTTAAGGGTCTGTCAGCTTACTGAAGGGTCTGTCAGCTTACTGAAGGGTCTGTCAGCTTACTGAAGGGTCTGTCGTTAAGGCTTCACTACTGAAGGGTCTGTCAGCTTGCTGAAGGGTCTGTCAGCTTACTGAAGGGTCTGTCAGCTTACTGAAGGGTCTGTCGTTAAGGGTCTGTCAGCTTGCTGAAGAGTCTGTCAGCTTGCTGAAGAGTCTGTCAGCTTGCTGAAGGGTCTGTCAGCTTACTGAAGGGTCTGTCAGCTTACTGAAGGGTCTGTCGTTAAGGGTCTGTCAGCTTACTGCAGGGTCTGTCAGCTTACTGCAGGGTCTGTCAGCTTGCTGAAGGGTCTGTCAGCTTACTGAAGGGTTTGTCAGCTTACTGCAGGGTCTGTCAGCTTGCTGAAGGGTCTGTCAGCTTGCTGAAGGGTCTGTCAACTTACTGTAGGGTCTGTGAACTACCACTGCGTGGCAATCCTTAGCAGTACGTTTGGTTTGTTGGCAATTGGATTTTGACGTTTTAAGCACGGTAGAGGGTGGCCTCAAGACGACAGCAGTGACGTGACGACTGACCAGACGACTGGCCGGACGACAAACGACACTGTGCACGGCACATGGTGACCTCAGGACGACAGCAGTGACGTGACGACTGACCAGACGACTGGCCGGACGACAAACGACACTGTGCACGGCACATGGTGACCTCAGGACGACAGCAGTGACGTGACGACTGACCAGACGACTGGCCGGACGACAAACGACACTGTGCACGGCACATGGTGACCTCAGGACGACAGCAGTGACGTGACGACTGACCAGACGACTGGCCGGACGACAAACGACACTGTGCACGGCACATGGTGACCTCAGGACGACAGCAGTGACGTGACGACTGACCAGACGACTGGCCGGACGACAAACGACACTGTGCACGGCACATGGTGACCTCAGGACGACAGCAGTGACGTGACGACTGACCAGACGACTGGCCGGACGACAAACGACACTGTGCACGGCACATGGTGACCTCAGGACGACAGCAGTGACGTGACGACTGACCAGACGACTGGCCGGACGACAAACGACACTGTGCACGGCACATGGTGACCTCAGGACGACAGCAGTGACGTGACGACTGACCAGACGACTGGCCGGACGACCAACGACATTGTGCACGGCACATGGTGACCTCAGGACGACAGCAGTGACGTGACGACTGACCAGACGACTGACCAGACGACTGGCCGGACGACCAACGACACTGTGCACCAGCCGGCAGGCCCTTCTGGCCACAAGACTCACAACAGGGCACGTGACATGTAAGCCTGAAGATCCCTGAAGGGTTAGGCATACTCTCCCCAACGACCCCCCCCCCCCCAACTGAGATCTGCCCCCCCCCCCCCCCAGTACATCTGCTGTGGCAACTCGGCGTAAAACAAGTCTAACAACAACAGCACACTCTTTGGCCCGTTTGATTATATCTAAACAAAATTCCGGCAGCTTACACCAACGATCCTGTTTTAGCATTGCTGGCGAGCATGTGTGAATGGACCCAGCCAGAGGTGTACTGATGGTCCATTCCGTGATGTCCGACACTTCGGCACTCGCTACAGCTGTGCCTGACCAGCTACCACCACGCCATTACCACCACCACCAACACTACGACGGTAACGAGGAGCCATTTACTACCCTGGCGTCATCCGCAAACACTCACTGCAGCTGTAACCAGTAACGGGTTACCACCGTGCCCAAATCCCGACTCTCGTCCAAAACACCCACCACATCAACAGCAGGCCGCATTTTGGCTCCGACACAAGCACGTTAAAAACACCTACCAACCCACAGAAGGCTGCGTTTGAGTTCCAACACAAGCCCGTCAAAAACACCTATCACACGTACCCACGGCAGGCCGCGTTTGAGTTCCGACACAAGCCCGTCAAAAACAGCTACCACACCCACAGAAGGCTGCGTTTGAGTTCCAACAGAAGCACGTCAAAAACAGCTACCACACCCACAGAAGGCTGCGTTTGAGTTCCAACACAAGCACGTCAAAAACACCTACCACACCCACAGAAGGCTGCGTTTGAGTTCCAACACAAGCACGTCAAAAACAGCTACCACACCCACAGAAGGCTGCGTTTGAGTTCCAACACAAGCACGTCAAAAACAGCTACCACACCCACAGAAGGCTGCGTTTGAGTTCCAACACAAGCACGTCAAAAACAGCTACCACACCCACAGAAGGCTGCGTTTGAGTTCCAACACAAGCACGTCAAAAACACCTACCACAGTACCCACAGAAGGCTGCGTCTGAGTTCCGACACAAGCCCGTCAAAAACACCTACCACACGTACCCACGGCAGGCTGCGTTTGAGTTCCGACACAAGCCCGTCAAAAACAGCTACCACACCCACAGAAGG
Source organism: Alviniconcha marisindica (assembly GCA_018857735.1). Taxonomy (NCBI): domain Eukaryota; kingdom Metazoa; phylum Mollusca; class Gastropoda; family Provannidae; genus Alviniconcha; species Alviniconcha marisindica. The sequence goes on along the minus strand of JABMCL010002724.1, from coordinate 399,069 downwards.
CTGCGTTTGAGTTCCGACACAAGCACGTCAAAAACAGCTACCACACGTACCCACAACAGACTGGGTCTGGGTTCCGACACAAGCACGTCAAAAACAGCTACCACACGTACCCACGGCAGACTGGGTCTGGGTTCCGACACAAGCACGTCAAAAACAGCCACCACACGTACCAACGGCAGACTGGGTCCGGGTTCCGACACTAACACAGCGCGGCCTCCGCTGCCGATACAAGCCGCCGGCAGAGCACAGCGCACGACGCCACACGACGACGACGACAGCGGGTGCCGATCAAGGGGCCCCGAGTAAATGGCAGGAACAATATTTCAGCGCGCGGGGAGGAGAGGACCCAATATTGTTCCAGCATTGATCCCGCTGCCGCCTCCTCCCTCCCCACCCCGGCCGGGCGTCGGGCCGGCTCTAATTGGAGGTGGTCCTGGCGCGCCATTCCGCTGCACGGCAAGACGGGGAGGTCACTTCCGGGTCAACAGACCGGGGTCAGCGCGCAGGCCTTAAACTCTTTCTAGGTCCTCGCTAGCGCACTTGACACACTTTCCGGGGTTGTCTCCGCCTGCGATCAATGCGATCGGTTTCCAAGCCCGCTACCTTCAATTCCTCTCAACACTGATTGCGCCCGGGCCTCGCGCTGTTTCGCGCCCATCCCGGCCGCTGGTCTCTCTCCCTCGGAGTCGGCGACACGATCACCAATTACACACGCTCCCAGGACCGGCACTTGGAGAAGAAAGAAAGGAAAAGAACAGCGAGAACTGTTCTCGCTGTTCTTTTCCTTTCTGCCGAACATGACTGTGGCGAACTACGCGAGGACGGGTTAGTGGCTGGCGATGGCCTATAGCATGTTTGCCACACAATGCACGTCGCGGGCACGAGTCAAGGCAACCACCTGTCAAAGACACGTGCGACACGATGACACAGCTAAAAAAAGCACTGTGACCCCGTCACCACCTCCCTGGAGGTACGTGTCTCCGTCACCAACTCTATGGAGGTCTGCCTCTGTTACCACCTCTACGGAGGTCTGTCTCTGTCACCACCTCTACAGAGGTTTGTCTCCGTCACAACCTCTGTGGAGGTCTGTCTCTGTCACTATGGTCTTGAGTTCTGACTCCGTCACCATCTCCTTTGGTCGGAGGGGGGGGGGGGCTTGACTATTCTCTAAATGTCTCCGTCACCACCTCTATGGAGGTCTGTCTCCGTAACAACCTCCATGTAGGTCTGTCTCCGTCAGTATTCTCTGGAGGTCTGTCTCTGTCACTACCTCTATGGAGGTCTGTCTCCGTCACCACCTCTATGGAGGTCTGTCTCCGTAACCACCTCCATGGAGGTCTGCCTCCGTCAGTATTCTCTGGAGGTCTGTCTCTGTCACTACCTCTATGGAGGTCTGTCTCCGTCACCACCTCTATGGAGGTCTGTCTCCGTAACCACCTCCATGGAGGTCTGTCTCCGTCAGTATTCTCTGGAGGTCTGTTCCGTCACCACCTCCATGGAGGTCTGCCCTCGTCGCGACCTCCCTGCGCTCGTCACAGCTTCTCTATAGCACTCGTCACTACCTCCCAGCAGTCCTCACGACCCCTGTAGTACTCGTCACTACCTTTCTGTAGCACTCACGACCCCTGTAGCACTCGTCACTACCTCCCAGCAGTACTCACGACCCCTGTAGCGCTCGTCACTACCTTTCTGTAGCACTCACGACCCCTGTAGCGCTCGTCACTACCTTTCTGTAGCACTCACGACCCCTGTAGCACTCGTCACAACCTTTCTGTAGCACTCACGACCCCTGTAGTACTCGTCACAACCTTTCTGTAGCACTCACGACCCCTGTAGTACTCGTCACTACCTTTCTGTAGCATTCACGACCCCTGTAGTACTCGTCACTACCTTTCTGTAGTACTTGTTACTCCTTCTCTGGAGGTCTGTAGCACTCGTCACTACCTTTCTGTAGTACTTGTTACTCCTTCTCTGGAGGTCTGTAGCACTCGTCACTACCTTTCTGGAGTACTTGTTACTCCTTCTCTGGAGGTCTGTAGCACTCGTCACTACCTTTCTGGAGTACTTGTTACTCCTTCTCTGGAGGTCTGTAGCACTCGTCACTACCTTTCTGGAGTACTTCTTACTCCTTCTCTGGAGGTCTGTAGCACTCGTCACTACCTTTCTGTAGTACTTGTTACTCCCTCCCTGGAGGTCTGTAGCCTCGGCACACGACTGTCACCAGCTGACTGCAGTCACCACCGACCTCTCTCCGCCTCCTCCTGCCATCCACTGCTGCCGTCGCCCTAGCTGCTGTGTCGGTACTGCAGCCCCCCCCCCCCCCCCCCCCCCCCCCCTCCCGCCATCGCCGGTACTACTGGAAGCTGCAGGCGCGTGGCTGGCGAAGGAGTGTGGGGACGCGTCACACGGAAGCAGCGCTGTCTGCACTGACGACTCTGCGCTCCACCACACCGCACGAGGACCCCCCCCCCCCCCACCAGCCCCGCCCTCCCCACAGACGGTACTTCTCTCTCTCTCTCTCTTCTCTCTCTCAACATTCAAAAAGTGATGTACTGCTCTCTCTCTCTCTCTCTCTCTCTCTCTCTCTCTCCCTCCCCCTCTCTCTCTATCCTCCCCCCCCCTCTCTCTCCCTCTCTTCTCTCTCTCTCGTTTAACTATTAAGATTCAAAAAGTGACGTATTGCTCTCTCTCTCTCTCTCTCTCTCTCTCTCTCTCTCTCTCTCTCTCTCTCTCTCTCTCTCAAATATTAACATTCAAAAGTGATGTACTGCTCTCTCTCTCTCTCTCTCTCTCTCTCTCTCTCGTTTAACTATTAACATTCAAACAATTATGTACTGCTCCTCTCTTCTCTCTCTCTCTCTCTCTCTCTCTCTCTCTCTCTCTCTCTCGTTTAACTATTAACATTCAAACAATTATGTACTGCTCTCTCTCTCTATCTCTCTCTCTCTCTCTCTCTCTCTCTCTCTCAAATATTAACATTCAAAAGTGATGTACTGCTCTCTCTCTCTCTCTCTCTCTCTCTCTCTCTCTCTCTCTTCTCGTTTAACTATTAACATTCAAACAATTATGTACTGCTCTCTCTCTCTCTCTCTCTCTCGTTTAACTATTAACATTCAAAAAGTGATGTTCTGCTCTCTCTCTCTCTCTCTCTCTCTCTCTCTCTCTCTCTCTCTCTCTCTCTCTCTCTCCTATCATGTGTTATCTATTGTTCCTTCTGTATTGTTCGCCCCACCCTTCCCCCCACTTATTCACACGGTAAAAATCGAACTCGTAAATCGATTTTTGTGGTTGGATTGCACGTTGTTTGCACGAATTTGGTTTCAATCTGTGAAATGCACACACACACACACACACACACACACACACACACACACGCACACACACAATACACACACACGCACACACACAATACACACACACACACACATACACACACACACACACACACACACACACACACACACACACACACACACACACACACACACACACACACACACACACACACACCCGGCAATGACAGTGATGTCCATCAGATTTGGCTGCAGCAACAACATCACATCAACTTGTCTGAAGGTCTACAGCCTCAGTATGGAGTGTGTGAAGGACAGAAAGTAATTGTTGGACTAGCGGATCAAGCACACGCCTCCGACTGTCGCCTTCAGCAGGCATTTCATGCAACCCCCCCCCCCCCCCGTCTGTCTTCATGTGTGTGTGTGTGTGTGTGTGTGCACGTGTACGTACGTAAGTACGTGCGCGAGCGGGAAACACAAGCACATGTACCTCTAAAAGCAACAGCAACTTACGAGATACACCCAGAGACCTTCAATACAATCAAAGTACGTGAACCTATCCTCCCACCCCCACCCCACACACCCTCCGAAAAAGACCCCCCCCCCCCCCCCCCAAAGTAAGTAGCTTCGAGATAGATACCCCACAGACTTCCAATGAAGTAAAGGTCTGTGCATGACACGCAGCTCCAGGCCGGCCGTACCGGGTCACCAAGATGTCCAGACCGGCAATGCCAGGTAACCAAGACGTCCAGACCGGCAATGTCAGGTAACCAAGATGTCCAGACCGGCAATGCCAGGTAACCAAGACGTCCAGACCGGCAATGCCAGGTAACCAAGATGTCCAGACCGGCAATGCAAGGTAACCAAGATGTCCAGACCGGCAATGCCGGGTAACCAAGACGTCCAGGCCGCAATGCCGAGTAACCAAGACGTCCAGACCGACAATGCAAGGTAACCACGACGTCCAGGCCGACAGTGCCAGGTAACCAAGACGTCCAGGCCGGCAGTGCCAGGTAACCAAGACATCCAGGCCGGCAACCAAGGCGGGTAACCAAGGCGTCCAGGCCGGCAATGCCGGGTAACCATGACGTCCAGGCCGGCGTTGCCGTGTGACCAAGGCCGGCAGTGGCGTGTGAGCAAGACGACACCCATGCTTGTGTGGAGAAGAGGCCGTGAGCGTGTTCCGTGACCCGCCAAAGGCGCAGTGGGCCAGTGTCAGCAGCAGTCAGCACACGAGACAGACAGGGATCAATAACCTGCCGCAGGCAGTGACAGTGACCGTCCAAGGTCAGTGCGAGACACGTGCAACACGCACAGTGCGACAAGTGACTGTCACAGCATTACGTGGCAACGGCCAATCATAGTAGAGATGACGCGTGCGTGTGTGTGTGTGTGTGTGTGTGTGGTGGGTGGGGGGCGGGTGAATGCGAGTTCATGTTGTAGAGAAAGCAGCAGAGGTGTGGTGTGGTGTAGAAAGTAGCCCCTGCAGTCCCCTGCACTGTAGCCACCGCTGTAGAAAGTAGCCCCTGCAGTCCCCTGCACTGTAGCCACCGCTGTAGAAAGTAGCCCCTGCAGTCCCCTGCACTGTAGCCGCCGCTGTAGAAAGTAGCCCCTGCAGTCCCCTGCACTGTAGCCACCGCTGCCGTCGGTCACACCGCAGTATGGAAATGCCCCCCATCCCCACCCCCACCCCTCCGCCCCACTTTTCAGACTAGTACTGGAAACGGTCATAATCGGCACAAGTCTTCCTGAGCTCTTATTTTCACACACTTCAGACGTAGCCTACAATTTCCTGGATCCTCCCCATCGGCAAAATGTGCCCATGCCAGAAGTTTGAAGAAACACCTGAGACTGCGAGATACCAGCTGTGTGCGTGTGTGACAATACAAACGGTGAATGAGTTGCAAATATGACTGAAGTGGTGAGGCAGTCAGTGCACGGAAATGACCGAAGTGGTCAGTTAATCAGTGCACGGAAATGACCGAAGTGGTCAGGTAATCAGTGCACGGAAATGACCGAAGTGGTCAGGTAATCAGTGCACGGAAATGACCCAAGTGGTGAGGCAATCAGTGCACGGAAATGACCGAAGTGGTGAGGTTATCAAAGCACGTGATGAGGTAATCAGGGCACGGAAATGACTGTGTACTGTGGTTGTGTGACGAAGGAACACAGTTCTTGTCCAGGCCGTGTCATACGTTCTCCGCTGGGATTGAAGACATGATCCCTTCCTTTATTTTCACTGTGTGTGTGTGTGTGTGTGTGTGTGTGTGTGTGTGTGTGTGTGTGTGTGTGTGTGTGTGTGTGTGTGTGTGTGAGTGAGTGAGTGAGTGAGTGAGTGAGTGAGTGAGTGCGTGCGTGCGTGTATTGTGTGTGCATTTCACAGACTGAAACCAAATTCCTGCAAACAAACTTCGAGAAGAATGAAAACAATTAACCTCAGAAGATGCGAGCAACAAAAACTGATTAAAGTATTTTATTGCGTGGGGAGGGCGGGCGGGGGGGGGGGGGGGGGGGGGGGGGGGGGGTACCTTATTTGGAAATCGTATGTTCAGTGAAACGCTTGAGTCATGTGGCTTTTGACAGACTTAGTGACGTAGGATGTTCCCAATGACGTAAAAAGATCTAAAAAGAAGCATCGCACCCTGACCCCGAGTCAACCTCTTTTCTCCCTACATCCCAAATGACGTTGACACCACCAGCCTACAAACTGTGTGAAGGGCCAGTTTTCTACCTGTATCCCAGCTGACTTTGATACCACACCTGTATCGAAGCTGATGTTGACACCACCAGCCTACAGACTGTGTGAAGGGCCAGTTTTCTACCTGTATCCCAGCTGACGTTGACACCACTAGCCTACAGACTGTGTGAAGGGCCAGTTTTCTACCTGTATCCCAGCTGACGTTGACACCACTAGCCTACAGACTGTGTGAAGGGCCAGTTTTCTACCTGTATCCCAACTGACGTTGACACCACTAGTCTACCGACTAACATTAGGTATACTGTGAGTGAGGTGTCTTAAACAAGTAGGGAAGAGGGGTGGGAGGTTGGGGGGGGTGGTGTGATACATCTTCAGGCACGGTGGAATAAAAGATGAACACGAAGGTTGGGGGCAAACGCACACAGGGGCGGGGGGGGGGGGGGGGGTGGGGGGGGGGGGGGGGGGAGGGGGGGGGGGGGGGGGGGGGGGGGGGGGGGGGGGGGGGGGGGGGGGGGGGGGGGTACGTGCGTGAAGAAACTGGCGGTGGTGGAGTGGGGAGGGGGAGAAAGCAAACACGGCTGCAGTGATCGATAGACGTCTGGAAGGAGGAGGAACAACCGACACGCAATGAATTCTCTCCGCCGCACAATTCAATATGCTTGATTTGCTGCCGCCTTCCACGGCATCAGCTTGAGGCGGGCAAGTCCGGGAGACAGACGATGGACTGTTGCTGCAGTTCCCTCCCCTTCGCGTCACTCTCTCCACCGACCGCGGACTGAGGGACGGTCCACCAAGAAGGCAATGTTCTCGAGAAGCCTCATTCACACGCGAGAACTCTCCCTTCCCCCGCTGCCCCCCTCTCATCCAAGGAAAAGGAAGAGGGGGGTGGGGGCGGGGGGGTGGGGGCGAAGGACAGCAGACCTGGGAGAGTGGGGACTGAGAAAGACGTGTTCTAATCAAAGTGTCTCAGTCTCATCACGCATGCGCAGACTCTATTTCCTGTGTAGGAGGACCCTGGGAGAGGCGGCCTCATCTGGCTGAGTGCGCTGTGACTAATGGCGCTGACGACAAGTTCCGCACACCCAGCAGCCTGTCGCCTTGACACCGCCACCTCGGTCCTACTGCTGTCTCCACACACACTGACACCGCCACCTCGGTCCTACTGCTGTCTCCACACACACTGACACCGCCACTCCACACACACTGACACCGCCACTCCACACACACTGACACCGCCACCTCGGTCCTACTGCTGTCTCCACACACACTGACACCGCCACCTCGTCCTACTGCTGTCTCCACACACACTGACACCGCCACTCCACACACACTGACACCACCACCTCGGTATTACTTCTGTCTCCACACACACTGACACCGCCACTCCACACACACTGACACCGCCACTCCACACACACTGACACCGCCACCTCGGTCCTACTGCTGTCTCCACACACACTGACACCGCCACTCCACACACACTGACACCGCCACCTCGGTCCTACTGCTGTCTCCACACATACTGACACCGCCACTTCGGTCCTACTGCTGTCTCCACACACACTGACACCGCCACCTCGGTCCTACTGCTGTCTCCACACACACTGACACCGCCACCTCGGTCCTACTGCTGTCTCCACACACACTGACACCGCCACCTCGGTCCTACTGCTGTCTCCACACACACTGACACCGCCACCTCGGTCCTACTGCTGTCTCCACACACACTGACACCGCACCTCGGTCCTACTGCTGTCTCCACACACACTGACACCGCCACCTCGGTCCTACTGCTGTCTCCACACACACTGACACCATCACCTCAGTCCTACTGCTGTCTCCACACATACTGACACCGCCACCTCGGTCCTACTGCTGTCTCCACACACACTGACACCATCACCTCAGTCCTACTGCTGTCTCCACACACACTGACACCATCACCTCAGTCCTACTGCTGTCTCCACACACACTGACAGGCTGAGGCGGACAGACTGACGTCAGTGGCAAGCAGGAATCCAGACGGCTGAAGAAGGTTAGCGGCAGACTCGATTATAGCGTCTCAGAGACTTTCAGCTCAACAATCTTGCCAACTAGACAGGATCCGTGGGGTGACCAACGTCAGCAGTCCTTTCTGGGCGTGCTCCTCCCTGTCTCTGTACCCCCCCCTCTCTCTCTCTCTCTCGTGTGTGTGTGTGTGTGTGTGTGTGTGTGTGTGTGTGTGTGTGTGTGTGTGTGTGTGTGTGTGTGTGTGTGTGTGTGTGTGTGTGTGTTGTGTGTGTGTGTGTGTGTGTGTGTGTCTGTGTGTGTGTGTGTGTGTGTGTGTGTGTGTGTGTGTGTGTGTGTGTCTGTGTGTGTGTGTGTGTGTGTGTGTCTGTGTGTGTGTGTGTGTGTGTCTGTGTTGTGTGTGTGTGTGTGTGTGTGTGTGTGTTGTGTTTGTGTTGTGTTGTGTGTGTGGTGGTGGTGTCGTGTGTGTGTGTGTGTGTGTTCTGTTCGTGTTGTGTTGTGTTGTTGTGTGTCTGTGTGTGTGTGTGTGTGTGTGTGTGTGTGTGTGTGTGTGTTGGTGTGTGTGTGTGGTGTGAGCGCGCGCGCGCGCAATCGCGCGTGTTTCAGTTTTATGTTTTATTTACACATTCACGTACACTCTTATCAATTTGTCTGGATTTGTTCCCCCTGTTTGTGCTACTAGCTATGCAACTGCCCCCCCCCCCCCCCCCCCCCCCCCCCCCCCCCCCCCACCTTTTTCTTCTTCGTTTGAGCCTCCGAATTTCTATTAGTAATAGTGCTGTAGCAAATGTCGATATTATGCCAGTCGGCCTTTGTGTTGATTAACATCTATACCGTGGAGAAATAAAATTTGACCCATCCATCACGCAGTCTCATCAATCTCTCTCTCACTCTCTCAAGCCCTGGGGAGGCGGGGAGGGAACTGCAGTTCCTTGTGGGCGCCGCTCTTGCCGGGGTTGTGCAGGCAGTCAAACACTGCAGTTGCTGTGTGGCCTGAACCAACGCATCACCCACAGCACTGTACTGTGTACAGGACGGAACAGGGACATACAGTGCTATTGTTCAGCACTGTGCACGGACATACAGTGCTATTGTTCAGCACTGTACAAGACGGAACAGGGACATACAGGGCTATTGTTCAGCACTGTACAAGACGGAACAGTGACATACAGGGCTATTGTTCAGCACTGTACAAGACGGAACAAGGACATACAGTTCAGCACTGTACAGGGACATACAGTGCTATTGTTCAGCACTGTACAGGACGGAACAGAGACACAGTGTTAGCGTCAAGCACAGCACACAGCGGGCCAGACAGTGAGGCACGGATTTAAGTCTGGAACTAACCGGCGGCCGTCTCGAGGCATGCCATTCAACGGTTACCAAAAGGTCTGTCTGCGATAGCATCTCCCCCCCCCCCCCCCGCCCCGTCCAGACCAATGGCCGACTCTCAATACACGATTCATTCCCCCCCCCCCCCCCCCACCCCCGTAAAACTAAATTGACCTAATCCAGTACAACAAAACTGCCTCAAACCACACATACACGCACATACTGACTCACCTGTAGTATGCTGATCTCTGTGCAGTAGATATCATCCAACACGCTGTTTTCCATGGCTGTGTCTGGGACTACCAGGCCTCGTCTCCAACGGACGGATCCCACACAGCCCCCCCTCCCAACCCACCCCACCCGCCATCATGACACCTGCCTACACACCTCTCACTGCACCGCCTCCCTCCGTCTGACGTTTTCCTTCGAACGGAACTAACAGTCCTACATCATGTCTACCCTCCCCACCCACCCGCCCACCACCTGAATTATAAATTATTATTCAGTCATTCGGAAACAGAATTCGACTCGACATCAGCGAACGCCCACGAAAGTCCCACTGATTAAACGCACAGCACGACCTGAGATGCACACTTGAGATGCACACACAGGAAGCCTCACTACCGTGACTAACGTCATTTTTCTTCACACACCGGCCCACAACTTGAACGCCCCACACAGACCGCCGTGACGTCACGGCCAAGGGCGCAAGCGCGTGCAGCCGGGATGTGGAGTAGGAGGAAGAGGGTGGAGGTGGGGTTGAGGGGGGGTCAGGATTAGCCTCTTGTCCCCCGTCAGTATCTTCGCATGTCTGCGGCTTCTGACGTCAGCAATCTCCTGGATCAGACGTGGGAAGCCTCGCAATGGCCAGGCAACCACAGGGAAACAAACGTAGTTGAACTCGCAGACCTGAACTCCACACGGACTTGTGGAAACCGGAGAAAAGCAAAAGGCAGCCAATCAGGCCCAGTCCGCCAGGCTAACAACCGTTTGTAGGCAGCCCCCCCCCCCCCCCAACACTCACACAGAAGGGGCTCTCAGTGTCGTGTGGGAGCCAGAGGAGGAGACGCCTGCTGCGGGCACAAGCCCGGCACGTGGAACACGGGAGGACCGCAAGACGGGGTGCAGAGGAAGGCATCAGCCGACCATCTACTTGGCAGGACAATGGGACCATTGTCAGGAAGACAAACAACCTCAACGGAAAGGGAACGAGGTCAGCGATTAGAGATTCTCTCCGACGGACGTCATGAGGGATTCCCAAGTACTATTAGCGTCTACAGGAAACGGCAGATTAGGACAGCGGTTCCGGGTGGGGGTGGGGTGGGGTGGGGTGGGGGGGCAAGACGAGGAAAGGAGAGACCCCTTGTTTTACTCAAAGGGAACCGGAAACCCCGTCTTTCAGGCTGACTAGCCCTGGCCGCCCCCCCCCCCCCCCCCCCCCCCCCCACCTGACTGCTGGCGTACCGTGGAGGTAGACGTGACGGTCCCCGCCTGCTAAGAACCGACAGCTGTCCACAGATCCCTCATCTACACACTACCCCCTTCAACACAGCCTGACAGTTGTCCACAGATCTCTCTTCTACACACTACCCCTTTCAACACACCCTGACAGCTGTCCACAGATCTCTCTTCTACACACTACCCTCTTCAACACAGCCTGACAGCTGTCCACAGATCTCTCTTCTACACACTACCCCCTTCAACACAGCCTGACAGCTGTCCACAGATCTCTCTTCTACACACTATCCCATTCAACACAGCCGGACAGCTGTCCACAGATCTCTCTTCTACACACTATCCCATTCAACACAACAGTACTACCCCCTTCAACACAACAGCACTACCACCTTCAACACAGCAGCACTACCCCTTTCAACACAGCAGCACTACCCCCTTCAACACAGCGGCACTACCCCCTTCAACACAGCCTGACACGTGACGGGCGTTGTGAACAGTGACTGAGGACTGAGCTGGTTACTGGACCCTCGTATGGCCTTCGCGGTTGACTGTGTATAGCTACCGTTGGAAAAGCCATTTGTGGACCAGAGACTTCGCACTGCTTGCGGTGGCTACAGTAGTATGTCTGGCTGGACTCACCAGCCAGGCTGGACTCACCAGCCAGGCTGGAAAACCCGCTTGCTGACCAAACCGGGAGCAGCTCGTGAGTCTGTCCACAGCCTTGTGTCTTGCCCTCTTGACTGTTTCTCTGGAACTCAGTCTGCGGGCCACGTGTTGTGAGGCGGACACGGACACTGCGGCCCGTCTGTATGACCGTTTCCAGAGGTCGCCAGGACTCAGCGGCACCGAGTCACAAGTCACAAACCCAACGGATTTACGGCGGCATCAAAACCTCTGACGGGCCGGCACAGCTGACAGCTGCAAAATGAGGACTGGAACCACAGGCCTCACATGGAAGTCTCCCAACTCGCCCACCACAAAGCACACGGCCGATCTGCACTCGGGTCACAGGCAGTAAGAAGGACGAGAAAGACCCCAACACGTCGTTCTGCAGGGCCGATCTGCACTCGGGTCACAGGCAGTAAGAAGGGCGAGAAAGACCCCAACACGTCGTTCTGCAGGGCCGATCTGCACGGGGAGAAGCGCGGAAATCACCGCCAGACCCGCAGGCCGCCACGGGCGTCGCCCCAAAAGCTGGAGGCATTATTCATGACCCTCAACAACGCGGCTTGTCACCGGTACACACGTGCTGTCTGTGGTGACGCTCGACGGACAAATAGCGTGCGTGACGGCCAGCCAGCCGTGAACGTCATGCATTATGCAATGGTGATCTGCTGCCGGCAGCTGACAAAACCTCACAAGTCCCCAGGGAGGTCCTATTCTGAATCCACATTCCCGTTGTTACGCCATCAGCCAGGTTCAATCTTGCTTTACGTCCACGGAGACCATAAGGACTATTAGGGACGGGGATCCCAGGACCACCTCGACGTTCACACAGCTCCTGAGCTCTGGGATCACCCTGGTTGGTGCGGGTATTCTATAAACCTCTGACAGTCTTAATTACTAACTCCCTCCACCCCCACCTGAACTCCACAGGTATCGCTTACAGAGCACGGCACAACCCTCTGCACGGCTGTCTCACCTTTTCTCTTATTACCTGCTGCAGGTGCATTCTTTGCCTGATGCCCCATGCTGCAGGTGTATTGTCTGCCTGATGCCCCGTGCTGCAGGTGTATTCTTTGCCTGATGCCCCGTGCTGCAGGTGTATTGTCTGCCTGATGCCTCCTGCTGCAGGTGCATTGTCTGCCTGATGCCTCCTGCTGCAGGTGTATTCTTTGCCTGATGCCTCCTTCACCTCCAGACCAGCCGGCCTGTGGCTGAGGAAGGCGGCTGTCTCTCCCCTGGCTGCCGGCGGACACACAGCACAGTGCACAGGGCCGAGCTGCACCAGGCAGGCCAGTGGGAGAACAGTTCATCGCCTACAGCCAGCTGAAGCAGCCACATCCTGCCCCCATCGCCCTCCGTGCCAACACCCGCACCACCGGCCATGCCACTTTCTCTCAGCGACTTCTATGGATTTTCTATCAAACATTTTTTTAATCAACGACAAAAATAAATCGTGGGTTGCCAGCCACAACTTCGCAATTAGACGTCAGTAAGAACCACGAGGATCTGCCGGCAACCCTACAAAATGTTCTTCCCTCGGTCAGGGAACCTTCCCCACGTCCTCTAACACTCTACACTCCCTTTGCCAACCATCCCCACGTCCTCTAACAGTCTACACTCCCCTTGCCAACCTTCCCCACGTCCTCTAACACTCTACACTCCCCTTGCCAACCTTCCCCACGTCCTCTAACACTCTACACTCCCTTTGCCAACCTTCCCCACGTCCTCTAACACTCTACACTCCCCTTGCCAACCTTCCCCACGTCCTCTAACACTCTACACTCCCCTTGCCAACCTTCCCCACGTCCTCTAACACTCTACACTCCCTCTGCCAACCTTCCCCACGTCCTCTAACACTCTACACTCCCTTTGCCAACCTTCCCCACGTCCTCTAACACTCTACACTCCCTTTGCCAACCTTCCCCACGTCCTCTAACACTCTACACTCCCCTTGCCAACCTTCCCCACGTCCTCTAACACTCTACACTCCCCTTGCCAACCTTCCCCACGTCCTCTAACACTCTACACTCCCTTTGCCAACCTTCCCCACATCCTCTAACACTCTACACTCCCTTTGCCAACCTTCCCCACATCCTCTAACACTCTACACTCCCTTTGCCAACCTTCCCCACATCCTCTAACACTTTACACTCCCCTTTGACAACCTTCCCCACATCCTCTAACCATCTACACTCCCTTTGACAACCTTCCCCACATCCTCTAACACTCTACACTCCCCTTGCCAACCTTCCCCACATCCTCTAACACTCTACACTCCCTTTGACAACCTTCCCCACATCCTCTAACACTCTACACTCCCTTTGCCAACCTTCCCCACATCCTCTAACACTCTACACTCCCCTTTGCCAACCTTCCCCACATCCTCTAACACTCTACACTCCCCTTGCCAACCTTCCCCACATCCTCTAACACTCTACACTCCCCTTGCCAACTTTCCCCACATCCTCTAACACTCTACACTCCCTTTGCCAACCTTCCCCACGTCCTCTAACACTCTACACTCCCTTTGCCAACCATCTCCACATCCTCTAACACTCTACACTCCCTTTGCCAACCATCCCCACATCCTCTAACACTCTACACTCCCTTTGCCAACCTTCCCCACATCCTCTAACACTCTACACTCCCTTTGCCCCCACTATCCCGTTGCCAACATCGTATTAACAGAAATGGACGAAATAATTATGAAAAAGAAGCATACGCTTCGCGTCCAAAAGCATCATCTGGATTTAAAGTTTGCTAAAAGCAACATATTTGAAAAAACAACTAAAAAAACACCAAAACAACAACGAAAAATAGCACGTGTTTCTGTCATCGCTGTGCACACCCAAACCGCGCCTTCAGCTCCGACAGCCACATTTCTGTCCCCAAGCTGTTACTGTCATTGCCAGCTCCCCTCCCCCGTCCCCCGTCCCCCATAAAAAATAAAACATAAAAGGCACTGACGAAGACAGGAAGGCTTTTTTGTTTGGATTAACAAGCCCCCCCCCCCCCCCCCCTCTCTCTCCAAATTGCGGTCTGCCTCTGTGATGACCCCCCCCCTCTCCAAATTGCGGTCTGCCTCTGTGATGCCCCCCCCCACCCCCCTCTCTCTCTCTCTCCAAATTGCGGTCTGCCTCTGTGATGCCCCACCCCCCTCTCTCCTCTCTCCAATTGCGGTCTGCCTCTGTGATGCCCCCCCCCTCTCTCTCTCTCTCCAAATTCGAGTCTGCCTCTGTGATGCCCCCCCCCCCCCCTCTCTCTCTCCAAATTGCGGTCTGCCTCTGTGATCCCCCCCCCCCCCCTCTCTCTCCAAATTGCGGTCTGCCTCTGTGATGCCCCCCCCCCCCTCTCTCTCTCTCCAAATTGCGTCTGCCCTGTGATGCCCCCCACCCTCCTCTCTCTCCAAATTAGCCTCCATCTGTGATCCCCCCCCCCCCCCCTCTCTCTCCAATCTGCGGCTGCCTCTGTGATCCCCCCCCCCCCCTCTCTCTCCAAATTGCGGTCTGCCTCTGTGATCCCCCCCCCCCTCTCTCTCTCTCTCCAAATTGCGGTCTGCCTCGTGACCCCCCCCCCTCTCTCCTCTCTCCAAATTGCGGTCTGCCTCTGTGATGCCCCCCCCCCTCTCTCTCCAAATTGCGGTCTGCCTCTGTGATGCCCCCCCCCCTCCCTCTCTCCCAAATTGCGGTCTGCCTCTGTGATCCCCCCCTCTCTCTCTCCAAATTGCGGTCTGCCTCTGTGATCCCCCCCCCCCCTCTCTCTCTCTCCAAATTGCGGTCTGCCTCTGTGATGCCCCCCCCCCCCCTCTCTCTCTCCAAATTGCGGTCTGCCTCTGTGATGCCCCTCCCCCCTCCCCCCGCTTTCCCTCTGCCTCCAGAAGTTCTGCTCCTCCCGCTGCCGTCATCCTGTCTTCCCTGTGTCCTGTCACTAGACACCGTGCACACCCAGCAGACAGGAGCCCGCCGTTTCCCTCCCTCTGCCCCCCTCTGCCTCCCTCTGCCCCCCTCTGCCTCCCTCTGCCCCCCTCTGCCTCCCTCTGCCCCCCTCTGCCTCCCTCTGCCCCCCTCTGCCTCCCTCTGCCCCTCCTTATCCCTCACCTCAAACTCCAAGTTTCCGTCCCTCTGCCTCCCTCTGCACCTCCTTATCCCTCACCTCAAACTCCAAGTTTCCGTCCCTCTGCCCCTCCTTATCCCTCACCTCAAACTCCAAGTTTCCGTCCCTCTGCACCTCCTTATCCCTCACCTCAAACTCCAAACACTGGTTTACGACATCCTTCCTTCAACCACTGCCGTATTTAGTTACGCCATAGGGTCCAGAAAACTACCCGCTAACGAGCAGTTTTTTGTTGGCGCTCAAACGGTAGTAAGTTTGTCACAAACAACTCCGATATATCAGACGTTTGTTTTAGAACTGACCATGTTGCTTACGCCAGCTCAAATAAAACCAAAATCGTTCGAATCGAGACGGAACTTCTTCTTTTTTTACGCGGGGTGGATGCGCCTCATGTTTACGTGCGTGCTTGGGCGCTAGGTTGCTTCCACAGTCTTATCAGTACCCGAACCTTTCGGAGGGTGCTGACCGCGTCGGTGGACAGCTGCGCGGAGATAAAGAGTGCCCCTTCAGCGACGTAACTAAATCTGGCCGAGTTTGGAGGAAGGTGCCGGAAAGCGGTGCTGGGAGTGTGCCCCCATCTTTCACTCGCCTCATGCCCCACAGCGGCAGCCAAGTCAGGACCCAGCGGGAAGGTCTTTGCTGGCAGCAACACCCTTGTGTTCCACGCTTCACACCGCCCATGGCTTTATTGCTTTTCCTTCACACCGTCCCTGGCTAAATTACGTTTTCTTCACAACATCCACGGGCTTACTGCTTTTCCCTCGCAACATCCATGGGGTTATTGCTTTTCCCTCGCAACATCCATGGGGTTATTGCTTTTCCCTCACAACATCCATGGGCTTATTGCTCTCCCTCACAACATCCATGGGCTTATAGCTCTCCCTCACAACATCCATGGGGTTATTGCTTTTCCCTCACAACAACCATGGGGTTATTGCTTTTCCCTCACAACATCCATGGGGTTATTGCTTTTCCCTCGCAACATCCATGGGCTTATTGCTTTTCCCTCGCAACATCCATGGGGTTATTGCTTTTCCCTCACAACATCCATGGGCTTATTGCTTTTCCCTCACAACATCCATGGGCTTATTGCTTTTCCCTCACAACATCCATGGCTACATTTCATTCACAACATCCATGGCTACATCACGCTTCCATCATTACATCCATGGCTACATCACATTTCCATCACTACATAGCTGTAGCCATGATATAGCCATGGCTGTATTACTATTCCTTGACAACAGCCATGGCTGTATTACCATTCCTTGACAACAGCCATGGCTGTATTACTATTCCTTGACAACAGCCATGGCTGTATTACTATTCCTTGACAACAGCCATAGCTGTATTACTATTCCTTGACAACAGCCATGGCTGTATTACTATTCCTTGACAACAGCCATGGCTGTATTACTATTCTTTGACAACAACCGTGGCTGTATTACTATTCCTTGACAACAACCGTGGCTCTATGACTATTCCTTGACAACAGCCGTGGCTCTATGACTATTCCTTGACAACAGCCGTGGCAATATTACTATTCCTCGACAACAGCCATGGCAATATTAATACTGAGCGCATTAATTTTATACAGGGCCATTTACGGCTCTCCGCCAGACTCACTGAGCTTCACATGCTACGGTTTTGTTGGTGAATGCTGGAAAGGTTTTATATTTCCATAATCCACCGAACTCCGAGACGGACCAAAACATCTTCAGCGTGTCACCTTTTTGTATAATCCTGTATACACACAGGGGACCTCGGTTTACAGTCTCGCCCTAAGGACTTTGGTAGAGCCACCATATGCTGCGACCCCGGACAAATGTCGGGGTGGGTGCACAGCTTAGCGCGTAACGGTCAGCCGTTCATGAGTGACCACGCTCCGCAGTGCTGGACTCCGCTTTTCACAGCCAAGGCGTCCCTTCACAACACCCGCGTGCTTGTGTGAATGTGTGTGTGTGTGAGAGAGAGAGAGAGAGAGAGAGAGAGAGAGAGAGAGAGAGAGAGAGAGAGAGAGAGAGAGAGAGAGAGAGAGAGAGAGAGCGAGCGAGCGAGAGAGAGAGAGGGAGGGAGGGGAGGGAGGGAGAGAGGGAGGGAGAGAGAGAGAGAGAGAGAGAGAGAGAGAGAGAGAGAGGAGAGGAGGGAGGAGGGAGAGAGGAGGGAGGAGAGAAGTAGAAGAGAGAGAGAGAGAGAGGTATGTGTTGGTGTCAGTGTGTGGTGTCTGTGAGCATGTGTGTGTGTGTGTGTGTGTGTGTGTGTGTGTGTGTGTGTGTGTGTGTGTGTGTGTGTGTGTGTGTGTGTGTGTGTGTGTGTGTTTATACAACATCTGGCTTTACAACATCAGTCGCCATAATTATTTTTCTTCACAACATCCACCGCTACATTTTCCAGGCCCGTAGGCTATGCTCTGAACCAGACGTTCACTGCAGTTGAACCAAAACGTCAGACGTCGTCCATTCCTAACTACACACGATCCATTTGAAGAGAGAACTTAATACGACACTCGATGCGCCCGTTCCCCCCCCCCCCCCCCCCCCCCTTCCCCCCCTCCTCTCGGCCGTAATGAGAGCGCACTCTAATCATCCTGTCACTTACACTTTCACTCTCCACATTTCAATCTACCCCCCCCCCCCCCCCCACTTGCTGTAATTAATAAGTCATGCGTTGAAGGAGCAGAAGGGGGGGGGGGGGGGGGGGCAAAGGGGATGGTGATGGAGGTCTTCTAACGGCTTCAGCGGCACGAGTCCACCACTCCACGTCTGTTTGTGCGCTCGTCTTCACTCCCCCCCCCTCCCCAAAAGGAAACGAAAAAAAAGAACATTTTTTATTTTATTTTTTAAATAGGGAGCTAGATCCTTCCAAATCGTCGTTGCCCCAGATCTGTGGAATTACTGTCCAGGAAGCATCCGGTAAGCTAGTGCACTGAGGGCTATACAGCGCACTGAGGGCTATACAGTGCACGGAGGGCTATACAGCGCACTGAGGGCTATACAGTGCACGGAGGGCTATACAGTGCACTGAGGGCTATACAGTACGCGGAGGGCTATACAGTGCACGGAGGGCTATACAGCGCACTGAGGGCTATACAGTGCACTGAGGGCTATACAGCGCACTGAGGGCTATACAGCGCACTGAGGGCTATACAGTGCACGGAGGGCTATACGTCTCTTTTCTGTCTCTGTCTCTGTCTGTCTGTCTGTCTGTCTCTCTTGCGGTCGCTGTCTCGTTTATTATTATTATCATTATTGATGTTCTATTTGTTTATATCCTTCTATCATAATATTTCAATGTCGGTGCACAAGGGGATAAAGGCATTGCAGAAACTCCATCTCTAACATGCGTGTATGTGCCCCCCCCCCCCCCCCCCCACCCACCCACCCGAAACACTTAGGCCACAGTGTGAGCGACAACTCTCTTTAAGGTTTCGGGGTTCTCTTGACAGTTTGGCCCCCGGGGGGCTAGAAAGCAAAGTTACATTCACACAAGACATTCCTAATCGACAAGTAGGTAAGTACTTATAATTTCTACACACACACACATAGGAAGGAGAGAAGGAAGGAAACTGGGTCTAACGCTCAGTCAACCAAGCCGGTTATAGTGATGCGAACACACAGGAAAAAAACTATGGTAAGCACACAGCGCGCGCGCGCAAACACACACACACACACACACGCGCGCACGAACGCGCGCGCGCACACACACACGCACGTACACACACACACACACACACACACACACACACACAACAACAACAACAACAACCAAACAAAAAAAAGGGAAGTCGCAGCAAAACGAACCCCAACAAAAACCGTAAAATATGACGTCAGGAGACGGCCTAAAAGTGTCCCACTGGCGGTGCGGGGCGTGACTGATCGAGGCAGGAGGAAGGTGTCTCCATCCAGCTTACAGCACGTGATAATCGATGAGCAATCCATAAAGCTGCACCGCACGCCTTCGCTCGCCTGCCTCCTTCAGCCGCCAGGTCGATGGAACCCCGCTCGCCATCGTGGTGCAGTGAGGGGCAAACCGCCAGCCATCGCCCACCGCATGCAGCCACCGACCTGGCAACAGCCCATCGGCCACCGACCTGGCAACAGCCCATCGGCCACTGCATGCAGCCACTGACCTGGCAACAGCCCATCGGCCACCGACCTGGCAACAGCCCATCGGCCACTGCATGCAGTCACTGACCTGGCAACAGCCCATCGGCCACCGACCTGGCAACAGCCCATCGGCCACTGCATGCAACCACTGACCTGGCAACAGCCTATCGGCCACTGACCTGGCAACAACCCATCGGCCACTGACCTGGCAACAGCCTATCGGCCACTGACCTGGCAACAGCCCATCGGCCACCGCATGCAGGCACAAACGTAGTAGATGGCTATCGCCCCCGTTCTCTCAGTGACCAAGGGGTTGGAGACACGACCATAATCATATTAACAGCGAACATTTCTGCAGCGCCGTATGTGACCGACAAGGGCGAGCAAAACCAGGAAGTCGGAATTAGAAATCACTCGTGGTGTTGTTAGCAGAGGTGAGTTTTTAACGGTTTGGGGGGCATCGTGAATGTGACGGATGTTAGAAGGGAGATAATCCCACTGCTGTGGAGCACAGTGCGAGCTTTATGACGGCGGAACTGTGGAAACCCTGTGCGAGAGAAACCGTGCTGACGACGAGCCTCCTGTGCACGTGCAACCTGTCTCTGGGCTGTTGCGGGGCGCGCTGTTTTGATACGCCTCGGCTCCGGTGTGCACACAACGAGGGGAAAGCCTGGCGTGCTTCAAAAATAACCAGTGCAGGTTCTCTTGGGGGGGGGGGGGGGGGGGGGGGGCGTGAAGAGACGGAGAGAAGGAAAGAGCAGAGAGAGCCGACCACATTTCCACAGTGCTGTCTTTGCCAGCAGAGTCGAGTTAGTCGCGGGACTTGAACGTCGTGTGGACCCAACGGTGTTAGCTCAGGACGAGAAACGTGAAGAGAAAGGGAGCGCGAAATGAGAAAGAAAAGGTGAGGGATGGAAGGGGGGGGGGGGGGGGGGTGATGACGTAAAAAACAGTCGATGTACTTTGCTAGTTTATCGTGACTGACATCCAACCAGCCTTTACACACACACACACTGACGTACACACACACACACACACACACACACACACACACACACACACGACACACACACACACACACACACACACACACACACGCACACACGACACACACACACACACACACACACAAAACACACCACACACACACACAGCACACACACGCACACACACAGACAAGCACACACACACACACACACACACAGCACACGCACACACACACACACACACACACACACCACACACACACACACACACACACCGTGCCAAAGCCCTGCAGGCGGTGTGACGGCAGGCGGTGTGACGGCAGGCGGTGTGACGGCAGGCGAGAGCCGATGGCAAGCGGGGATAAATCAGACGGAGGGGGCGGGAACCCCGGGAGCCTGAGCGACGATGGCAGCTTCAACGACGTGATAATCAGACCCAGCAGACGACTGACTGCCTGCAACAGCTCTGACTGATGGCCCCAGTCCTGCCACTTCCCTTTTCCCAACGTGGTCTTCGTTAAACACACCGTTTTCCCAACGTGGTGTTCGTTAAACACACCGTTTTCCCAACGTGGTGTTCGTTAAACACACCGTTTTCCCAACGCGGTGGTCGTTAAACACACCGTTTTCCCAACGCGGTGGTCGTTAAACATACCGTTTTCCCAACGTGGTTGGTGTTCGTTAAACACACCGTTTTCCCAAAGTGATGTTCGTTAAACACACCGTTTTTCCCAAAGTGATGTTCGTTAAACACACCGTTTTCCCAAAGTGATGTTCGTTAAACACACCGTTTTCCCCACTCCCAGCAACCATCAAACCGTCCCAACGACCGGAAGTCCACAAACCACGGCAGTGACTGTTACCTACCTACACTCACCCACACTCGTGAAACTGTCACCCAACACGAACAATACGATTCCGTTCCACAATATGCGGTTCATTAAAATAATTAATTAAAAACAAAAACAAAACAAAAAAACGCCCTGATGAGAGGCTCTCTTAATGCAGAACATTCCGGTGGTGACGGTGTACCGTCAGGTTGAGTTCTCCCCACCTGCTGGGACCAAGGTCCCCGCCAGCAGCTCTCCGGAGACTGACCGGGCGTTAAGCCAGTCTAGGGAGGTGTTCAACGACGCGGTGCCAACAGTCAGTGTCCACCACTTCCTCGCCCAAACCCCGGCTGTAGAGACAAGGCGAGCCGCCCCCCGCCCCCCAAACACCCCTGTACTCCGGACAACAACCCCTGTACACCGGACCACACACCCTGTACTCCGGACAACACCCCCCTGTACTCCGGACAACACACCCCTGTACTCCGGACAACACCCCTTGTACACAGGACCACCCTTGTATACCGGACAACACACCTCCTGTACACCGGACCACACACCCATGTACACCGGACAACACTCATGTAACTGGACAACACCCCCTGTACACCGGACAACATCCCCTGTACACAGGACAACTCCCCCCCTGTACTCACCTGGTATCCACTACGCAACCACAGCCGCCACTCACTCGGCAAAATCCACCAACCACCATCACCACCGCGACGACAACCACGTCCCAACCACAACCACCACAATCCACAACAACAGCCCAAGCTAGCGGAAACACCAGGACGACAAAACGGACAAGGAACGTGACGAAATCAACAACAAACAGCGACATCATCACCAACCGTATCCATGGCAACCACCATCACCTCCAACCACAACGCCGAGAGACAGCCAGACAGAGGAGGGAAGGGGAGTGCAGGAGGAGGGAAGAAGAGGAAGAGGAGTGTTTGAGGAGTGCGGGCGCAGTGCGACTCGGGGAGTGTTTGAGGAGTGCGGGCGCTGTGCGACTCACGTGAAACTGGTCCAGGAACTCCTTGCTCAGCTCCGCGTTCTCCCGCACTCCCGGCTTGGCCGTTTCCTCCGCCAGACTCGTCAGGCTGGTCTCCATGGCAACCAGACGACCCACGAAGTCCTCCACCGCCGTCTGGAACTGCTGCAGGGAGTTGCGGTCGTTCTGCAGCGACTTCCATTGGCTGGCCAGTCTGTGGACACACACACGTCACACGATGTCATGTAACGTCAGGAGACGTCAGGTAACGGCCGATTTGTAGTGACTTCCACTGACCGGCCAGTCTGTGGACACACACACATACACGTCATGTGACGGAAGTGACGTTAAGTAGCGCCATTCAACGGTCATCCAGATTTAATTTCCACTGCAGTGGACACACACATCACACGCATCATAGAACGTCAGACAGTTCTGTGATGATTTTCACAGGTCTGCCAGTCTGTGAACACACACGCGCGCACACGTGCGCGCACACACACACACACACGCCACACACACACACACACCACACACACACACAGACACTGGTAATGTCAAGTAAGGGTCAATCTGCAGACTGTGCCATCAGCTGAGCAGTCAGCGGACACAGACACTGGAACAGGCCAGGTGACGTCTGCCAGGTGACGTCTGCCAGGTGACGTCTGGTAACGGACACCTAACATCTTGTCAGACGATACACAACGTCTACAGGCCCGCCACGGACTGACCACTGCCTGCAAGGCAGACACAGAAGCAGCGTGCGATAAAAGTCATTGTACTGGTCACCTCCCTCCCCCTCCCATGCCGGGCCAGTCCCACTCCCCGATGAACATCTGTCCACGTGTCAATCGTTACCTGGTCCATGAGGAGTGCCGGGCCAGTCCCACTCCCCGATGAACACCTGTCCACGTGTCAATCGTTACCTGGTCCATGAGGAGTGCCGGGCCAGTCCCACTCCCCGATGAACACTTGTCCACGTGTCAATCGTTACCTGGTCCATGAGGAGTGCCGGGCCAGTCCCACTCCCTGATGAACACCTGTCCACGTGTGAATCATTACCTGATGCTAGAGGAGTGCCTGGCCAGTCCCACTCCCTGATGAACACCTGTCCTCGTGCCAATCATTACCTGGTCCAGAGGAGTGCCTGGCCAGTCCCACTCCCTGATGAACACCTGTCCACGTGTGAATCATTACCTGATGCTAGAGGAGTGCCTGGCCAGTCCCACTCCCTGATGAACACCTGTCCACGTGTCAATCATTACCTGATGCTAGAGGAGTGCCTGGCCAGTCCCACTCCCTAATGAACACCTGTCCACGTGTCAATCATTACCTGGTGCTAGAGGAGTGCCTGGCCAGTCCCACTCCCTGATGAACACCTGTCCACGTGTCAATCATTACCTAATGCTAGAGGAGTGCCTGGCCAGTCCCACTCCCTAATGAACACCTGTCCACGTGTCAATCATTACCTGATGCTAGAGAAATGCCTGGCCAGTCCCACTAATGAACACCTGTCCACGTGTGAATCATTACCTGATCCTAGAGGAGTGCCTGGCCAGTCCAACTCCCCAATGAACACCTGTCCACGTGTCCACCATTACCTGGTCCAAGAGGAGCGCTACTACGTATCTGGTTCACTCATCCCGCAGCAATTTCTATTAGCTGTCCAGTCGGTTGGTCACAGACAAGTGTCCGTTCATGTCTGGTACTATACCGTCACGTCACAGTCGTTCTGCAAAAACTTCCATTTGCTGGCTAGTCGGTTGGTCACACACAAGTGTCAGTCAGTGTCACGTCACAGTCTGCAGAAACTTCTAATAGCTGGCCAGTCAGCCCCCCCACCCCCCACCCCCACCCCCCTCCACACACACACACACACACACACACACACACTCTCCCTCTCCACACCATGCTCCGCGTATGTGTCAGCAGGATGTTTGTTTAGCTGTACGAGCGGTATTCTCACCTGTAGATAGTTTCTCTGGAGATCATCCCGGCTAAGCACGTGCAGCACGCTTACACTGATTGACGAGAGTGCCGTTTGTAGGTCAGACAACCAGTGAAACCCACACCCCTCCACCACGCGCACCATCCAGCGGCTCGCTTACACGCGCTGCAGTCGCTGCCACCTTCCTCTGACGCCGCTCTTTCCGCGAGCAGTGCTCATTATTTTGGGGGCCACGCTTGAAAGATCCTCTCCCTCGCTCCCTTTACGGGAAAGATCTCACCAATCCGGCTACACGACCCAGTGACGACGGTCCAGTTGCATAATCCCTTCAGCCAAAATAGTCCAGTCAAAACAAACCGAATGCGCCAGAAGCATCGGCATCGTCACATCATAAAGCAGACTGCCTGGCGCACGTTTGAAACGAGTCGACACGAGTCCGTTCAGTGCACACCATGTTTGCTCCTGCCACTCACCACCGTTTCCTGCCACCTGATCTGCCATAGAAACCCAATTCTCAGATCCTTTCATTCCACAGGCACCATTATCAGGTCTTATTAATTCACGCGAACCATTATCACATCATACCGTTTGACACGAACTGTTCTCTGATCAGATCATTTCACACGAACTGTTCTCTGATCAGATCATTTCACACGAACTGTTCTCTGATCAGATCATTTCACACGAACTGTTCTCATGCGATGCTATACCCCCCCCCCCCCCCCCCCACCTCACCGCCACCGCCACCAACAAACACACGACACGGCCTGACTGAAGCAGGGCATGCGCATGGCGGGACGAGAGGTGCACAGGTCTGTCCGTGCACACAGTCCGGCCAGACCTCGGCACCCTCAAGTCTCTGTCAACCAGCAATGACTCGACAGTGATGGCCTCTTTAGCTAAACTGCAAAGACTCGACAGTGATGGCCTCTTTAGTTAAACTACAATGACTCGACAGTGATAGACTCTCTAGTTAGACTGTAATGACTCGACAGGGATGGCCTCTTTAGTTAAACTATAATGACTCGACAGTGATGGCCTCTTTAGTTAAACTATAATGACTCGACAGTGATGGCCTCTTTAGTTAAACTATAATGACTCGACAGTGATGGCCTCTTTAACTAAGCTGCACTGACCCGACAGTGATGGCCTCTTTAGTTAAACTGCAATGACTCGACAGTGATGGCCTCTTTAACTAAGCTGCACTGACTCTCGACAGTTATGACCTCTTTAGTTAAACCTTAGTGACGCGATAGTGATGGCTTCTTTAATCCATCCAACAACCCCAATGTTCGTCGGGACCTTGTGCACAGCTCAATGTGTTCAGCTGTCTGGCAATGGCAGCACATCGCTTGTGGCACGAGGAACGGTTAACCGTTTAACCGTAGGCCCCCTTCTGCCGCCAGCTAGCTGCTTGTGTCAACACAGACACTGCTTGCTGTACCATCTCGGCTGTCAACGACCCAAGAGCGAGAGGGCGGTTTTCCACCTGGTCTGTTGAACAGGTACCGGCACCCAAAGTACTAGGATGAAGTCGGGTGTCCTTCAGCGGACAAGATACCACTCTTAATTCAACAGAGCACACGCACACACACGCACGCACGCACGCACGCACATACTCACTCACTCACTAGCTCACTCACTCACTCACACACACACACACACACACACACACACACACACACACACACACACACACACACACACACACACACACACACCACTCACTCACACACACACACAACACACACACACACACACACACACACACACACACACCCTCTCTCTCTCTCTCTCTCTCTCCTCACTACCACTCACACAACACACTCTCTCTCTCTCACACACTCACACACACACACACACACACACACACACACACACACACACACCATCCCTCTCTCTCTCTCTCTCCCACACACACAACACACACACTACACACACACAACACACACACACACACACACACACCACCATCCTCTCTCTCTCTCTCTCTCTCACACACACACACACACACACTCTCTCTCTCTCTCTCTCTCTCTCTCTCACACACACACACACACACACACACACACACACACACACACACACACACACACAACACACACACACACACACTCTCTCTCTCTCTCTCTCTCGTCTCTCTCCTCTCTCTCTCTCTCTCCCACACACACACACACACACACACACACACACACACCACACACCACCACACACCCACACACACCACACACACACACACACACACCACACACACACACTCACACACCACACACACTCACACACACCACACACACACACACACTCACACACACACCACACACACACACACACACACACACACACACACACACACAAACTGTCACACACACACACACACACAGTCACACACACACACAGACACAGACACACACACACACACACACATGACTATGCCGGAGCAGCGGCAGCATCGTGAGCAAGAGACTGAAGCCAGCTCTCCGCCCCGCGCCCTGCCCAGGGAGATAAGACCCGATGTGTATCAGTCTCTGCGGTCTCCCCTCTGACAGCCAGCGCCAGGTGAGTCCTTTCTCCTCGCCTCATTACCCCGCGCACACGTCACGAGCCACCGTCTCCTACCTGTAGCAGTGGGGCGCTGTGATCTGATCACCTGTACACCCCTACAGCATCAACAGCCACCGTCTCCTACCTGTAGCAGTGGGGCGCTGTGATCTGATCACCTGACACCCCTACAGCATCAACAGCCACCGTCTCCTACCTGTAGCAGTGGGGCGCTGTGATCTGATCACCTGTACACCCCTACAGCATCAACAGCCACCGTCTCCTACCTGTAGCAGTGGGGCGCTGTGATCTGATCACCTGGACACCCCTACAGCATCAACAGCCACCGTCTCCTACCTACAGCAGTAATGGGGTGCTGTGATCACCTGAATACCCCCACAGCATAATCAGCCATCTCCTACCTACAGCAGTAATGGGGTGCTGTGATCACCTGCATTCCCCTACATCATTACCAGCCGTAAGTTCGCTCGTCAGCTGTTAAGCATCACTGATATCACACCGGAAACCGTAACAGTGCCTGCTGCAGCTTACTGCACCGTTTCTATCAACTGAGCTATTGCGGCCTGCTGGGACGTGCCAGCACAGCGTCACATCATCATCAGAGAGAGAGAGAGAGAGAGAATGTGTGTGTGTGTGTGTGTGTGTGTGTGTGTGTGTGTGTGTGTGTGGTGTGTGTAGTGTGTAGTGTAGTGTAGTGTAGTGTAGTGTAGTGTAGTGTAGTGTAGTGTAGTGTAGTAGTGTAGTGTAGTGAGTGTGTGTGTGTGTTGTGTAATGTAGTGCGTGCGTGTGAGTGTGTGCGCGTGCATGTTGGATGAGTGGAGGGTGGGCGTGATTCTCGTGGGTAAACTCAAACAAGTCATTGATTCATCAGTATCACAACACCCCCCCCCCCCCCCCCCCCCGCGCGGAACAGACCCGGAAGTGTTCTGACTCCACGACCGGCTCACAACCGATAACCGACTTGCCTTCAGTGCCCATGAAGTTTCACACAAACACACAGCACCGGAATAATCCCTACTGTTCACATTTCACCAATTTTCCATGTAGTCGTCGAGGAGGAAGAGACAGACTTGTGAACAACACTGTACACAGCGCAAGCCACACATCTAGCAAACAGGCACGAGCCGGGAGGGATTGTTAGAGAACACGACACCATAAGGGATTGTTAGAGAACACGACACCATAAGGGATTGACTGAGAAGACACGATACCATAAGGGATTGTTAGAGAACACACGATACCATAAGGGATTGTTAGAGAACACACGATACCATAAGGGATTGTTAGAGAACACCGATACCATAAGGGATTGTTAGAGAACCCCGATACCATAAGGGATTGTTAGAGAACACGATACCATAAGGGATTGTTAGAGAACACGATACCATAAGGGATTGTTAGAGAAACACGATACCATAAGGGATTGTTAGAGAACACGATACCATAAGGGATTGTTAGAGAACACACGATACCATAAGGGACTGTTAGAGAACACGATACCATAAGGGATTGTTAGAGAACACGATACCATAAGGGATTGTTAGAGAACACACGATACCATAAGGGATTGTTTGAGAACACGATACCATAAGGGATTGACTGAGAAGACACGATACCATAAGGGATTGTTAGAGAACACACGATACCATAAGGGATTGTTAGAGAACACACGATACCATAAGGGACTGTTAGAGAACACGATACCATAAGGGATTGTTAGAGAACACGATACCATAAGGGATTGTTAGAGAACACACGATACCATAAGGGATTGTTAGAGAACACGATACCATAAGGGATTGTTTGAGAACACGATACCATAAGGGATTGTTTGAGAACACACGATACCATAAGGGATTGTTAGAGAACACACGATACCATAAGGGATTGCTAGAGAACACGATACCATAAGGGATTGCTAGAGAACACGATACCATAACGGTTGTTAGAGAACACGATACTATAAGGGATTGTTAGAGAACACGATATCATAAGGGATTTTTAGAGAACACACGATACCATAAGGGATTGTTAGAGAACACGATACCATAAGGGATTGTTAGAGAACACGATACCATAAGGGATTTTTAGAGAACACTATACCATAAGAGATAGATTGTTAGAGAACACGATACCATAAGGGATTGTTAGAGAACACACGATACCATAAGGGACTGTTAGAGAACACGATACCATAAGGAATTGTTAGAGAACACGATACCATAAGGGATTGTTAGAGAACACACGATACCATAAGGGACTGTTAGAGAACACGATACCATAAGGGATTGTTGAGAACACGATACCATAAGGGATTGTTAGAGAACACGATACCATAAGGGATTGTTAGAGAACACGATACCATAAGGGATTGTTAGAGAACACGATACCATAAGGGACTGTTAGAGAACACGATACCATAAGGGATTGTCAGAGAACACACGATACCATACGGGACTGTCAGAGAACACACGATACCATACGGGACTGTTAGAGAACACACTATACCATACGGGACTGTCTGAGAACACGATACCATAATAAGGGACTGTTAGAGAACACAATACTATACGGGATTTTTAGAGAACACGCGATACCATGTCTCCGTAGCAAAACGATCCACTATCTTAGACCATCCATCTACTGTAATCCACTCGGTGTGCAGACCATCCGCTGACTGTTCACAAAAACGTGTTGACCAGCTCCCAACTGCCCAGTGTCTGAGTAGACCACTATTGTGTGTATAGACCACCCTTCTAAATGTGTGGACCATCTGTCTACCTTTCCGCCAGTTTGTAGACCATCCGCCGACTGTTCCATCAGTGTGTAGGCCATCTGTCTACTGTTCACTAAATGTGTGGATCATCTCCTGTTTCTTGTCTAAGCAGACCACCATTACTAAACAAGTACGTAGACCACTCACCATTTTTTCAGTGTCTGGGTGGAGCATGTGAAAAAATAGCGTGACTTTTCAGGGTGTAGGCCGCGTTCAGTGCAGTGTGTAGACCATGCTCATGTGTAGACCATGTTCCATCAGTGTGTGACTGCATGTGCAGATCATCGGCCAAGTGAGCCCGAGCAGACTATTTCCTGTTCAGTCAGAGTGTGTGCAGCCGTCTAAGGAGCTTGTCACACTCAGTAAATACCTCTGACGATCACAGAGTACCCTGCAAAACCCTTCGTCAGTCCTTCCAAACACAAACTACCCTGCAAAACCTCGTCAGTCCTTGCTTTTCAGCAAGAAGTACCCCGCAATACCCTTCGTGAATCCCTACTTCCCGACACAAAGTACCCGGCAAACATACCCCTCCCCCCCTCCCCCATCCATCCATCCATCCCCATGAACCAGTATTTCCGACAAGATGAAGCTTTATCGAGTTATCGCCAACACTAGACTACTAGATCACCAACGTCACAGGTATAAAGCGGACACACCGCAGTACTAGACCCTCCTGACTATGGACAGGCAATCGTTGTTCTGGGTAGAAACTGGCAGACAATCGTTGTTCTGGGTAGAAACTGACAGAGAATCGTTGTTCTGGGTAGAAACTGGCAGACAATCGTTGTTCCGAGTAGAAACTGACAGAGAATCGTTGTTCTGGGTAGAAACTGACAGAGAATCGTTGTTCTGAGTAGAAACTGACAGACAATCGTTGTTCTGAGTAGAAACTGAGCACAACACAGTCTTAGAGGCCCGTGAACGCCGAGAAACGAATGTTGAGAAATAACCGGCGTGCAGCTCTGGCAGAAACTGGAAACAGCCCTGGACACCTGTGAACGCTGACAAACAGCCGATACGACAGGCAGAAACGATACGCCAGGCAGAAACGATACGACAGGCAGAAACGATACGTCAGGCAGGACTACACATCCGCAAAACGTCCAGACACGCACGGCCGTTGCTGCCGGTAGAAGCTGGACGGAGCACAGTCCTGACCGCCCGTGGATGTTGGAGACCAAGCGACGTAAGCGGCCGACTTTCTAGGCATGGCAGCACCAAACGGCCATGACTTCAGACACCGGGAGAGGAGCGATGCTGCAGGTAGAAATTGGCTGCCACGGTACCAGGCCGCCGTGACGGCACAGGCCGGGGCAGGCAGGCAGCCGATGATACGGGGAAGCAGGGCGAGCTGAAAGCCATCCCTGACGAAAGGCGATCCGCCCAGGAGATCCCGCCGCCCGGCCCCGCTTACCTCCCCTCCTACACGCGTGTTTACCTGCCCCTTTTTCTTGCCTCTACGTCACGCTTACCTTTTCCCTTTCCCATCCCGCCTTATCACATTCCTCTAAAATCTTTGCCTCTGTTATGCCGGTGTGTGTGTGGCGGTGGGAGGGGGGGGGGGGGGGGGGGGGAGGAGGGAGGGGGGCACCGTATCCTCTTCAGTTCTTGGTTGAAGTAATCATTGTGACGAAACACCGATACCAAGAACGCTTCTTGTGTTCAGTTCAAAACAGGAAGAAAGCGAAGGGCCAGATTCAAATTGGTGTTGTTGTTTGAGATCATTAAGTTAATATTTTGTTAATTGCTATATGAGTGGACGAGCGGAGACTGGTGTGCGCATGTCATTGTGTGTGTGTGTGTGTGTGTGTGTGTGTGTGTGTGTGTGTGTGTGTGTGTGTGTGTGTGTGTGTGAGTGTGCGTGTGTGTGTCTAATGTTCGATAGGCGATAACTAAGGTTCTGTTTGCTGAAATGTATGCTAATGTAGTTTTTGTGATAAGATGTTTGTACAGCGCAGTGAGTTTAACTCTGGTTAAAGAATAGCGCTTTATAAGAATTATTTATTATTATAGTCCCTTACAATCCAGCCAGATCGGGCGCCTCTGACGGTGGGCAGGACCCAAAAACTTTGCACTTTCTCTCCTCTCCCAGGATCTCATGATAACGCCGGACAATGGCAGATGGGCGTTAAAGCCAGGTACTTTTCGTATTTTTTAGTTTGCCTGTGATTTTGCTGCCGTTTTTTTGGTGCGAAAGCGCCCGCGAATGCGCGTCTGCGTGAGTGTGTGTGTTCCTGCGTGCACTGTTGTCGGCGTGCAGCTCTGGCCGAGTTTCTGCCGTTCACCGTCGATGACAACCGAATATTCAAAATGTAAGACACGTGGATTTTTGTTTACAAAGCGCTTCTTCTCCGCACAGCGGCCCTGACGCATATCCACCAGAGCTACACGCACAATGCGCATCGACATATTATACATACATTGCGAAACCTGGGCTTTGTCTCTGGCAGGTTTACAAAACAAATCAGCAGACCTGCATTGTGTGGCAAACGGGTTCAACTCAAATCCCTCCATCGCCATCCCCCACCCCATCCCTCCATATCCACTTCCCACCACCACCAGGTTTACAGGGTCCGACAGCCAATCAAGCACGCGGATCATTAAACGACCTAGTAGTCTATCTATCTACCCCCCCCCCCCCCCCCCTCCCGTGAGGGAGAGAGATGCGTTTGAGCGGATGTAGCGGCGAGAGGCTGTTGCACACGTCCAATCAAAATGCCTCTCAAACTTCAATCACAGCGCACTCCGCCACTAAGCTCTCGGGCTTACTGCTCTGCACACTTAGTTTCCGCGTCCACGGCCACGTGAAGGGGCCCAGAAAACTGCATCAAGCACAGGCCTACAGCAGACCATTTGCAGGGTCTGTTTATTTTAGGACAGCGCTATCAACCCTGAACACCTGCCTCTCCAACGTTGATCACTGCGCTATCAACCCTGAACACCTGCCTCTCCAACGTTGATCACTGCGCTATCAACCCTGAACACCTGCCTCTCCAACGTTGATCACTGCGCTATCAACCCTGAACACCTGCCTCTCCAGCGTTGATCAGTCCGACTGAGTGCTTAGTCCTGATGACAACCCCCCCCCCCCCCCCCTCCCCTCCCCTTCGTCCCTCCCCACCCACTCACTGCTCACGACTATTCCTTACAATCGAGGATCTAGGGCTACAGCCACGTCAAGTGAACAACAAAGTGATCAAGGGAGGGCGTCATGGAAACTACCAGTCTACCCGCTGTGTTGGAAACCACTACCCGACTTCCATGAAAACTACCAGTCTACCTGCTGTCTTGGAAACCAACACAGTGAACAACAAAGTGATCAAGGGAGGGCGTCATGGAAACTACCAGTCTACCTTGGAAACCACTACCCGACTTCCATGAAAACTACCAGTCTACCTGCTATCTTGGAAACCACTACCCGACTTCCATGAAAACTACCAGTCTACCTGCTATCTTGGAAACCACTACCCGACTTCCATGAAAACTACCAGTCTACCTGCTGTCTTGGAAACTACTACCCGACTTCTATGGAAACTACCAGTCTACCTGCTGTCTTGGAAACCACTACCCGACTTCCATGGAAACTACCAGTCTACCTGCTGTCTTGGAAACTACTACCCGCTTCTATGGAAACTACCGTCTACCTGCTTCTGGAAACCACTACCCGACTTCCATGAAAACTACCAGTCTACCTGCTTCTTGGAACCCTACCCGACTTCCATGAAAATACCAGTCTACCTGTGTCTTGAAACTACTACCCGACTTCTATGGAAACTACCAGTCTACCTGCTGTCTTGGAACCACTACCCGACTTCCTGAAAACTACCAGTCTACCTCTTCTTGGAAACTACTACCCGACTTCATGGACTACCAGTTACCTGCTGTTTGGAAACTACTACCCGACTTCTAATGAAAACTACCAGTCTACCTGCTGTGTTGGAAACCACTACCCGACTTCCATGGAAACTACCACAGTCTACCTGCTGTTTTGGAACTACTACCCGACTTCTATGGAAACTGCCAGTCTACCTGCTGTCTTGGAAACTACTACCCGACTTCCATGAAAACTACCAGTCTACCTGCTGTGTTGGAAACCACTACCCGACTTCCATGGAAACTACCACAGTCTACCTGCTGTTTTGGAACTACTACCCGACTTCTATGGAAACTGCCAGTCTACCTGCTGTCTTGGAAACTACTACCCGACTTCTATGAAAACTACCAGTCTACCTGCTGTCTTGGAAACCACTACCCGACTTCCACTGGACCCGCTCTCCCCGAGTACTACGTACTCCTCCACTGACGCCCAGCCGTCCTCACGCTGCCGATACAGCCGCTGAATGCTGGACCCTGAGTGGGGACGGACACCAGGGTCCATCGACAGACGTCGTCAGGGCGTGTCCAACACACCACCGAGGCTGTCAGGGCGTGTCCAACACACCACCGCGGACTGTCAGGGCGTGCCCAACACACCACCGCGGCTGTCAGGGCGTGTCCAACACACCACCGAGGCTGTCAGGGCGTGTCCAACACACCACAGAGGCTGTCAGGGCGTGTCCAACACACCACCGAAGCTGTCAGGGGTGTGTCCAACACACCACCGCGACTGTCAGGGCGTGTCCAACACACCACCGCGACTGTCAGGGCGTGTCCAACACACCACGGCGACTGTCAGGGCGTGTCCAACACACCACCGCGGCCTCTCAACGTTCTCCCCAGACAACAGGTAGCAACTGGTAATATACGACCACTTATCTCCCGCCTGACACACAACCACAACAAACAAACTAAGAAACAAGCGAGGGAAACTCAAGCAGACAGCGCTGACGAGTTAGAGTTAGAGAGAGGCAGAGCCACAAGGGACGGAGAGAGGGAGGGGGGGGGGGGGGGGGGGGGGGGGGGGGGGGGAGGGGGGGTCGATCCGTCACTGCCGCCAGTAGGGTCTGAGAGTTGGGTCTCCCTCCTTCCCTCCTCAGCCACAACACACGGCGCTGGCAGCGGCCCAACTCTCTTCCGCTCCCCGCCTTCACTTCGCGGACACGCCACTTACAGCCCTGCCAGTCCACACCCACACTTCTACCTGTTCCCGTTACAGCCCTGCCAGCCCACACCCACACTTCTACCTGTTCCCGTTACAGCCCTGTCCTGCTCGCACCCACACTTCTACCTGTTCCCGTTACAGCCCTGTCCTGCTCGCACCCACACTTCTACCTGTTCCCGTTACAGCCCTGTCCTGCTCACACCCACACTTCTACCTGTTCCCGTTACAGCCCTGCCAGCCCACACCCACACTTCTACCTGTTCCCGTTACAGCCCTGCCAGCCCACACCCACACTTCTACCTGTTCCCGTTACAGCCCTGCCAGCCCACACCCACATTTCTACCTGTTCCCGTTACAGCCCTGCCAGCCCACACACACACTTCTACCTGTTCCCGTTACAGCCCTGCCAGCCCACACCCACACTACCTCTACCCGTTTCCAGGAAGGGATGGGGAAAGCTACGTACCCACACTCCCACAGTGGTTCTACCTCTCTGGGGGGGGGGGGGGGGTGGGGGGAGGCATACAGGCACATAGGGTGTGTTCCGCGGGGGGGGGAGCTACCCCTGGCACGGACGACACGCCACCTCTACTGTTCCCCGGAGGGGAGAGTAATGGCACCCTCATCTATACCCGGGGGGGGGGGGTGTAACCTGAGGTAGGCTGACAGAATGAGCACACTTCATCTAACCCCTTGGCTCAGTGCTGACAGCAATGCCACACTCTCATCTATACCCCTCTGGCTCAGTGCTGACAGCAATGCCACACTCTCATCTATACCCCTTGGCTCAGTGCTGACAGCAATGCCACACTCTCATCTATACCCCTTGGCTCAGTGCTGACAGAATGCCACACTCATCTATACCCCTTGGCTCAGTGCTGACAGCAATGCCACACTCTCATCTATACCCCTTGGCTCAGTGCTGACAGCAATGCCACACCTCATCTATACCCCTTGCGCTGACAGTAATGCCACACCATATTAACCCCTTGGCTCAGTGCTGACAGCAATGCCACACTCTCATCTATACCCCTTGGCCATGGCAGTGCTGAAAGCAATGCCACACTTTCATCTATACCCCTTGGCTCAGTGCTGACAGCAATGCCACACCATCATCTATACCCCTTGGCTCAGTGCTGACAGCAATGCCACACCATCATATATACCCCTTGGCTCAGTGCTGACAGCAATGCCACACTCTCATCTATACCCCTTGGCTCGTACCCCTTGGCTCAGTGCTGACAGCAATGCCACACTCTCATCTATACCCCTTGACTCAGTGCTGACAGCAATGCCACACCATCATCTATACCCCTTGGCTCAGTGCTGACAGCAATGCCACACCATCATCTATACCCCTTGGCTCAGTGCTGACAGCAATGCCACACTCTCATCTATACCCCTTGGCTCAGTGCTGACAGCAATGCCACACCATCATCTATACCCCATTGGCTCAGTGCTGACAGCAATGCCACACTCTCATCTATACCCCTTGGCTCAGTGCTGACAGCAATGCCACACCATCATCTATACCCCATTGGCTCAGTGCTGACAGCAATGCCACACTCTCATCTATACCCCTTGGCTCAGTGCTGACAGCAATGCCACGCTCTCACCTATACCCCTTGGCTCAGTGCTGACAGCAATGCCACGCTATCATCTATACCCCTTGGCTCCATGCTGACAGCAATGCCACGCTATCATCTATACCCCTTGGCTCAGTGCTGACAGCAATGCCACACCATCATCTATACCCCTTGGCTCAGTGCTGACAGCAATGCCACACCATCATCTATACCCCTTGGCTCCGTGCTGACAGCAATGCCACACCATCATCTATACCCCTTGGCTCCGTGCTGACAGCAATGCCACGCCATCATCTACACTGAGTACAGTCGACGATCGTCCAGGAAGCAGCACTGAATACAGTCCAGGAAGCAGCACGTAAAATGGACATCGGCAACCAGAAGAACCCTGGAACTGTCGCGAAGGCAGCGCTGGCGATTAGACAGTTTAAGATGACATCTAAGCGCACATGGGCTTTCTCGAGCGCTTAGATGTCATCTTAAACTGAACTGGATTGAAATGAACTGGACCACACAGCACATCCCCGTCCTTACTAAGCCTTATGGTTTCTGCGGACGTTAAGCAACGTGTTTACTTCCTTACTTACTCACACACTGCGCACAACGCTGGCAGGGTCGCAGTGACCTCGCTGGGCTGCTGGCAGTCTCCGAGCACAGGGCGCGTTCAGCCTAATCAGCGGTGTAATGAGGCGTGACTGACACTAATTACCG
Source organism: Alviniconcha marisindica (assembly GCA_018857735.1). Taxonomy (NCBI): domain Eukaryota; kingdom Metazoa; phylum Mollusca; class Gastropoda; family Provannidae; genus Alviniconcha; species Alviniconcha marisindica. The sequence goes on along the minus strand of JABMCL010002724.1, from coordinate 361,956 downwards.
TGCACTTGCCTTGCCACACTCCCCGTCTGCAGGGAGGACAGAGAGCGGGCTCTGTCCCACCGAAACGGCACGTGCGGCCAGTGGAGCTGAACACCAACTATCACGGCTTGCTATTCATCTGCGTGTCCCACCATTCTTCTGTTGCATCACTGAAATGCGGCTGATGACAGGGAAACCACCACGGATGATCAAATGGGCATCGGATTCCATACCAACACACTCACACGCACGCGCGCGCACACACAGACAAGAACGCACGCACGCACACGCACACACACACACAAGAACGCACGCACGCACACGCACAACTTATTTTATGGAACAAAATTCAACATGCAAACCCAAACGGGTATCAGATCTATACGTGGCCCACAACCACACACGCACGCACGCCAGACCCAAGGCAGTGCAACATGCACGCACGCCAGACCCAAGGCAGTGCAACATGCACGCACGCCAGACCCAAGGCAGTGCAACACGCACGCACGCCAGACCCAAGGCAGTGCAACAGAAACCACACTGCCACTTCCCGAGAGCCAAGGTGACAGCCTTCACTGCAGTCCGACCAGACAACTTGCACAATCCGATGGCTTTGATCCACACCAATACCTTTCACTGTCAGCTTACTGTAGTTCAACCAGGCAACTTGTACAAACCATAGCTTTCACTGACAGCTGACTACAGGCAACACCAATACCTTTCACTGTCAGCTTACTGTAGTTCAACCAGGCAACTTGTACAAACCATAGCTTTCACTGACAGCTGACTGCAGGCAACACCAATACCTTTCACTGTCAGCTTACTGCAGTTCAACGAGGCAACTGGCACAAACCGTAGCTTTCACTGACAGCTGACAACAGTCCACGCCAGTAATTTTCACTGTCAGCTTACAGGAGTCCAAACTACTCTCACAAAACCCCTCTGTTCGAAAGACAGTAATGTCGGCGGCCGAGTGAGTCATGAAGTGGAAGATATAAGCGGTGGCTACACTGCTAGCTAGCTCACCTGTTGACGTCATCACCCTAGCGATGACTACACTGTTGACGTCATCACCCTAGCGGGGACTGCACTGTTGACGTCATCACCCTAGCGGTGACTACACTGTTGACGTCACCACCCTGACGGTGACTACACTGTTAGCTAGCTCACCTGTTGATGTCATCACCCTAGCGGTGACGACACTGTTGACGCCATGATCCTAGCGGTGACGACACGGTTAGCTGGCTCACCTGTTGACGTCATTACCCTAGCGGTGACGACACTGTTGACGTCATGACCCTAGCGGTGACGACACTGTTGACGTCATGACCCTAGCGGTGACGACACTGTTAGCTGGCTCACCTGTTGAGCAGACAGGACCAGCGGTTGTTGAGTCTCTCCAGCTGGGTGCGGGTGTTGTGGGTGTCGTCGTCGCTGTAGTCCTCGATCAGTCTCTCCGCCAGCCGCTTGAGCTCGTCCACGGTGTCCTGACGGCTGTTCACCTCCTCCTGCAGTTTCTGCAACACGGCAGCCACCGCCTTCTCAACACCTCCGTCACCAAGGAAACGGGGGAGGGGGGGGGGGGGGGGGGGGGGGGGGGGGAGGACTGAGTGGAAAGACGGAAGTAAGTCATTCAGTCAGAGAATGACTGGTTTTCACGTCCAGACAAGCCGGCAGGCGACCTCGGACCGAGGGGAAGGAGAGGAGCGGAGGGAGTGGGTCCAAGCCGGAAGGAACGGCTCTTCGTCTAGCGCCGGTCAGTGTCGTTTCTAACGGGGACGTTAGGACCGAGTGTGTCCACAAGCTGCTGGTACATGTACCGGCACATGAGGAGTTCCACTCTCACACCCGTGTGTGTGTGTGTGTGTGTGTGTGCGTGTGTGTGTGTGCGTGTGTGTGTGTGTGTGTGTGTGTGTGTGCGTGTGTGTGTGTGTGCGTGTGTGGGCGGTGTTGGGGGCGTGTGTGCGTGCGTGTGTGCGTGTCGTGCGTGCGTGCGTGCGTGCGTGCGCGTGCGTGCGTGTGCTGTGGTGTGCGTGTGTGTGTGTGTGTGTGTGTGTGTGTGTGTGTGGTGTGCGTGTGTGTGAGCGTGTGTGAGAGCGTGCGTGCGTGTATGTTCATGACCGAAATGTAACACCAGACATACCCAGTGACCCCTAGTAATACCCAGTGACCCCTAATAAACCCTTCCAATACCCTGTGACCCCAAATAAGACCCAGTGGCCCCAAATAAACCCTTCTAATACCCAGTGACCCCTAGTAACATCCAGTGACCCTCAATAAACCCTTCTAATACCCTGTGACCCCAAATAAGATCCAGTGATCCCCAATAAACCCGTATAATACCCTGTGATCCCAAATAAGACCCAGTGATCCCCAACAAACCCTTCTAATACCCTGTGACCCCTAGCGGAAAGATGGCCTCTAGTACTACGCATTGACCCCTATGTGGTCCCAATGACCCCCAGTGACCCCCCCCCCCCCCCCCCCGTGACCTGCAGTGACCCCGGTGACAAGCCCCACCTCGTGCTGTTTGAGAAGAGTCTGCACGTGCTGCGGGGACTCGGGCCGGATGGGCCTGGCGTCCAGGTCGGCCTCCACCCGCCCCAGCCACTGCTCCAGGTCGGCGTAGGTCCGGTGGAACTGCCGGCAGCCCTCCAGCATGCCGTCCAGCTCACCCCGCCGCCGCTCCGCCCGGCCCTGCGCCGCGTCCCACTGCTCGCGGAGACTGCTCACTGAAACAGGCAGCACGCACCCGCTGACCGCCAGCGCCACACAAGGGAAAGACGGGCAGGGGACATGGACAGGCAGCTGGTGGGACAAAGCCGGCGACACACAAAGGAAACACGGGCAGGGGACATGGACAGGCAGCTGGCGGGACAAAGCCGGCGACACACAAAGGAAACACGGGCAGGGGACATGGACAGGCAGCTGGCGGGACAAAGCCGGCGACACACAAAGGAAAGACGGGCAGGGGACATGGACAGGCAGCTGGCGGGACAAAGCCGGCGACACACAAAGGAAAGACGGGCAGGGGACATGGACAGGCAGCTGGCGGGACAAAGCCGGCGACACACAAAGGAAAGACGGGCAGGGGACATGGACAGGCAGCTGGCGGGACAAAGCCGGCGACACACAAAGGAAACACGGGCAGGGGACATGGACAGGCAGCTGGCGGGACAAAGCCGGCGACACACAAAGGAAAGACGGGCAGGGGACATGGACAGGCAGCTGGCGGGACAAAGCCGGCGACACACAAAGGAAAGACGGGCAGGGGACATGGACAGGCAGCTGGCGGGACAAAGCCGGCGACACACAAAGGAAAGACGGGCAGGGGACATGGACAGGCAGCTGGCGGGACAAAGCCGGCGACACACAAAGGAAAGACGGGCAGGGGACATGGACAGGCAGCTGGCGGGACAAAGCCGGCGACACACAAAGGAAAGACGGGCAGGGGACATGGACAGGCAGCTGGCGGGACAAAGCCGGCGACACAGGAAGTGGCACCACACTGGAAGTGGGACCAGCATGCGACACAGGCAGCGAGACAGGCAGAAGACAAGGTGTGTGACAAGACGGCGACACAGAAAGTGGGGCCAGCAGACGACACAGGAAGTGGGGCCAGCAGACGACACAGGAAGTGGGGCCAGCAGACGACACAATTCGAAATGGGACCAGCAGACGACACAGACAGCGTGACAGGCAGAAGACACAAGGTGTGGGACAAGCGGACGACACACAGCGTGACAATCAGAAGACACTGGGCGTGTGACAATCCAAAAGACACAATCAGAAAATATAAGGTGTGTGATCATCAAAAGACACAGCGGGTAAACGATCAGGAGACACAAGGTGTGTGACTGTACCAGAAGACAAGCGTGTGACCACCAGAAGACACAGGGTGTGACCACCGAAGACAGAGTGTGACCACCGAAGACACAGAGTGTGACCACCAGAAGACACAGACTGTGACCACCAGAAGACACAGAGTGTGACCACCAGAAGACACAGAGTGTGACCACCAGAAGACACAGCGTGTGACCACCAGAAGACACAGAGTGTGACCACCAGAAGACACAGAGTGTGACCATCAAAGACACAGTGTGACCACCAGAAGACACAGAGTGTGACCACCAAAGGCACAGAGTGTGGCCACCAAAGACACAGAGTGTGACCGCCGGAAGACACAGAGTGTGACCACCAGAAGACACAGAGTGTGACCACCAGAAGACACAGAGTGTGACCGCCGGAAGACACAGAGTGTGACCGCCGGAAGACACAGAGTGTGACCGCCGGAAGACACAGATTGTGACCGCCGGAAGACACAGAGTGTGACCACCAGAAGACACAGAGTGTGACCGCCGGAAGACACAGAGTGTGACCGCCGGAAGACACAGAGTGTGACCACCAAAGACACAGTGTGTGACCACCAAAGACACAGAGTGTGACCACCGGAAGACACAGAGTGTGACCACCAGAAGACACAGAGTGTGATCGCCGGAAGACACAGAGTGTGACCACCAAAGACACAGAGTGTGACCACCAGAAGACACAGAGTGTGACCGCCGGAAGACAGAGTGTGGCCACCAGAAGACACAGAGTGTGACCACCAGAAGACACAGAGTGTGACCACCAGAAGACACAGAGTGTGACCACCAAAGACACAGAGTGTGACCACCAAAGACACAGAGTGTGACCACCATAAGACACAGAGTGTGACCACCATAAGACACAGAGTGTGACCACCAGAAGACACAGAGTGTGACCGGCGGTCAGTGCCACTCTCACCTTGCTGCCTGAGGGCGTCGCGCTCCGTCTCGCTGTCTACCCTCTGCTGCAGCTGCTCCCCAGCGCTGACCACCGCCTCCAGTCGGGGACGTCGGCTCTCCATGTCCTGCAGCAGCGACTGCAACCACAACACCACCAGCATGACCACCACCACTGAGGCACTGTAGTCAGTACTGTCAGCTTGTAGCGGTAACAACTCTCATGTACAGTCACAATGACGCATGGATCGACATGCAACACACGTACGCGCACGTGTGAACGCACGAGCGAGCGCCAGCACGCAGGCAGGCAGGCAGGCAGGCAGGCAGGCAGGCAGGCACGAGCACGCACGCACGCACACACACACACACACACACACACACACACACACACACACACCCAACCACGTTTTCGCTTGATCTTTTGCATGATGACAATCTTGTTCATTGTAGTCATCTGACCACTCACACATCCCCTCAGTCTAATCAATAATAAAGAATTTAAAAAAAAAGTAAGTTAATCAATCAAATAAGCATTTGTTCAACCAGATCAAATATCAATAATCAGTAAACAAAATCAGTAAGTTGAATAATTGATCATTTGCAAACATACTCTCTTTCAGTTTCACAAGGGGGAGGTTGGGGTGGGGGGAGACACGGAAAAACAGAGACAGAGAGACAGAGACACATACAGAAAAACATACAAAAAGACACAGTGAGACACAGGGAGCCTGAGAGAGTGATAAAGGGAGAGACAGAGGCAGTGAGCGCGAGGCTGAGATAGAGAGCATGACACGAATGACACGGTTCATGTCTCTTGAACGTTCAGTGAACGGTTCAGACGTGCTGTGTACACACGTCCCACACTCTGCTGACGTCACACCTGACTGTAAACACAAACCGAGCCTTACATATGAGAGAGAGAGAGAGAGAGAGAGAGAGAGAGAGAGGGGGGGGAAAAAAGGGGGAAAAAAGAACGAAAAGGGGGGAAAAAAAAAAAAATTTTAAAAAATTAAGACCAAAAACCAGGGACAGAAGAAGACAGGTGTGCTGGGAGGGGGGGGGGTTACTCAACAAGACAAAGCGACACCCATGCGTAACTTTGATAAGTCAACACCAACCCTTTGGGTTCATCCATCCACGCAGCCGTGCATCCGCACACGCTTGTTCAAACTGACGTCCTGTCGACACTACGTCATCGCCTATCGGTCTACACTGTCAAACTCGCCCACCCTCCCTTCCAAAGGTTCTCTACACTGTCACAACTCGCCCTCCCTCCCTTTCCCAAAAGGGTTTCTACACTGTCACAACTCGCCCACCCTCCCTTCCAAACGTTGTCTACACTGTCACAACTCGCCCACCCTCCCTTCCAAACGTTGTCTACACTGTTCCCCCCCCTTAAATTTCCGTCCCCCCCACCCTCCCTTCCAAACGTTGTCTACACTGTCACTATCGTCTACCCTCCCTTCCAAAGGTTCTCTACACTGTCACTATCGTCTACCCTCCCTTCCAAAGGTTCTCTACACTGTCACTATCTCTACCCTCCCTTCCAAACGTTGTCTACGCTGTCACTATCGTCTACCCTCCCTTCCAAAGCATGTCTGTACTTTCGCTACTTGTTTACTCTCCCTTTCCAAAGCATGTCTACACTGTCGCTACTTGTCTACTTTCCCTTTCCAAACTGTCTACACTGTCGCCACTTGTTTACTCTCCCTTTCCAAAGCATGTCTGTACTGTCGCCACTTGTTTACTCTCCCTTTCCAAAGCGTGTCTACACTGTCGCTACTTGTCTACCTCCCTTTCCAAAGCGTGTCTACACTGTCGCCACTTGTTTACCTCCCTTTCCAAAGCTGTCTTAAATGTCGCCACTTGTTTACTCTCCCTTTCCAAAGCTGTCTTAAATGTCGCCACTTGTTTACTCTCCCTTTCCAAAGCTGTCTTAAATGTCGCCACTTGTTTACTCTCCCTTTTCCAAAGCTGTCTACACTGTCGCCACTTGTTTACTCTCCCTTTCCCAAAGCGTGTCTACACTGTCGCCACTTGTTTACTCTCCCTTTCCAAAGCGTGTCTACACTGTCGCCACTTGTTTACTCTCCCTTTCCAAAGCGTGTCTACACTGTCGCCACTTGTTTACTCTCCCTTTCTAAAGCGTGTCTAAATTTGCCACTTGTTTACTCTCCCTTTCTAAAGCGTGTCTACACTGTCGCCACTTGTTTACTCTCCCTTTCTAAAGCGTGTCTACACTGTCGCCACTTGTTTACTCTCCCTTTCTAAAGCGTGTCTACACTGTCGCCACTTGTTTACTCTCCCTTTCTAAAGCGTGTCTACACTGTCGCCACTTGTTTACTCTCCCTTTCTAAAGCGTGTCTACACTGTCGCCACTTGTTTACTCTCCCTTTCCAAAGCGTGTCTACACTGTCGCCACTTGTTTACTCTCCCTTTCCAAAGCGTGTCTATACTGTCCCTACCTGCCCCCGTCCCTCCCAAAAGCAAACGCATTCCTACTGTGTACAGATATAGTCTTTGTCCCTGACTGTCTCCCGTGTTTCTCTCAGCACCGCTGTGTCTGTGCTTTCGTACATATCAGCTCCATATACGACTCGTGGAAGTGGGAAGTGTTTACATACACACACACACACACACACACACACACACACACACACACACACATACACACAGTGACACGAACACAGTGTAGATTATGTCAGCCTACAGTCAGTGTTCACACACACCACACACACACACACACACACACACACACACACACACACACACGTACGACACTTCACAGTGACACACACACAAACACAATACACACTACACAAAAATTACACACACAGACACAACACAAGACGATTAGCAGCCACAGTCGTTTTACACATACACACACACAGTGACACGAACACAGAGACCAGATTCTGTCAGTTTACAGTCAGCCAGCTCGTGCTGCTGGAGCGTGCACGGGGAGACAGCACGTGCAGGCCACTCAAAGCCGGGATGCACAGTGCAGACAGATGCAGTAGGTCATGCAGCATACACCAAACACACTACACACAGTGCAACCGCCTCTACACAACATTCCGCTGAACACAAAGAAGTCTGACTACTGCTGCTGCAAGCTTTTATACCTTCCTTTCCTTTTTCCGTCATATCCCCCCCCCGCCCTTTTGTGTGTGTGTGTGAGGGAGGTAATAGATTTGAGACGACAGAACTCACGTTGGTGTTGCCAAGCAAACACACAAACAGTTACAATTACGCTAATTTTAATGGGACATATACAACACGAGTGCAAAATTTCGGGGTAACCCCCTTTTCTGTAACCAACCGCTCTATGCATGAGGGAAGTTCACTGCACAAAACATATTCACGCGCACTGAACATGAACCCCATATATATATATATATATATATAATATATATATATATATATATATATATATATATATAAATTTTCCCCCACCCAACACACACACAACACACACACACACACACACACACACACACACACACACACAGGGATACAAAAGCATAGGCACCTGCCTGAAATAAAGCAATTACTGTGGTGTGCTCCATTAAGACCTACTGCATGTTATAGTTAGTAGTATCTACATCATACTTGCATGCTAAATACGCGTTAATACACGCTAAAGCTACTATTGTCTACACACACGTTAATGCACGTCAAATCTGCTATTGTCTAAACACACGTTAATACACGTTAAAGCAGCTATAGTCTAAACACACGTTAATGCATGTTAAAGCTACTATAGTCTACTTTGCTACGTAGTCCACACATTTTTGTACAGTGAGGAAAATGCTTTTGACACGGATGTGCAAAAACACATACACACACACACAGTCAAAGCACAGAGCCAGCCCACAATACGCTGCATACAATATAGATGTAAATCAGAGTTCCCAGGAAACCGGACTGAGACCCAGCACGCCACACAAGCCAAGCTGGCGTAATAAACAGAGGCAAAGGCAGGCGAGGGCAAAGCGTCAGTGGGTAAGGGAGACCACTGGGGGTAGCGGGGAGAAACACACCTGGAGTTGTCTGAGCTGGCGCCTAATGCCCACAACGGAAGTGTGAAGCTCCCAAAACTCTACAGCGCTAACTTCATGCAACCTTTCGCCCCCAACGCGCGCCCGCTCCGCCATCGCCTGGCCTGGCGCGTCCTTGGTCAGACAGAAAGCCGCTAGCGTTAGACACTGCCGTGGTCAGACAGAAAGCCGCTAGCATTAGACACTGATGTGGTCAGACAAAGCCGCTAGCGTTAGACACTGCCATGGTCAGACAGAAAGCCGCTAGCGTTAGACACTGCCAAGTGGTCAGACACGAAGAGCCGCCAGCGTTAGACACTGACATGGTCAGACAGAAAGCCGCTAGCGTTAGACACTGCCGTGGTCAGACAGAAAGCCGCTAGCGTTAGACACTGCCAGTGGTCAGACAGAAAGCCGCTAGCGTTAGACACTGCCATGGTCAGACAGAAAGCCGCTAGCGTTAGACACTGCCATGGTCAGACACAAGGCCGCCAGCGTTAGACACTGACATGTCAGACACAAAGCCGCCAGTGTCAGACATGGTCAAACACAAAGCCGCTAGCGTTAGACACGGTCAGACACAAAGCGTTAGATACGGTCAGACACAATGCCGCTAGCGTTAGACAATGGCCAGACACTGACATGGTCTGACACAAAGCCGCTAGCGTTAGACACTGACATGGTCAGACACAATGCCGCTAGCGTTAGACACTGATATGGTCTGACACAAAGCCGCTAGCGTTAGACATGGTCACACACAAAGCCGCTAGCGTTAGACACTGACATGGTCACAGTCGCTAGCGTCAGACACTGACATGGTCAGACACAAAGCCGCTAGCGTTAGACATGGTCAGACACAAAGCCGCTAGCGTTAGACACTGACATGGTCTGACACAAAGCCGCTAGCGTTAGACACCGACATGGTCTGACACAAAGCCGCTAGCATTAGACACTAACATGGTCTGACACAAAGCTGCTAGCAACACTGATAATTTATGGTCTGACGAAAAGCTAGGATCAAATTAATGGTCAGACAAAACGCTGACAGGATTAGACAACAAAATGGTCAGACGGAAAGCTGCTAGGATTAGACTCTAATCTGCTAAATCAGTGCAGTTCAATACAGTAATGCACTCAACCAATGCAACTCGATGCGCTAAACAAATGCAGTTCAATTGCAATTGAATGACAAAATACACAACAGTCAGCATCAACATATATATATACAGTTACAAACATTAGAGTGTGCTAAAATGACCATTTTCTCCTGACTTTTTGTGAGTGGTTAATTTCATGTCACATGACGATCACCAAAACAGACGTTCACTGACAATGCCACAACATAAGCGAACAAAATCGAGCTGACAAGCAAATGGGGAAAGCACAGGAATAAAAAATAATATTAAAAACAAATGGACAAACCCCACCTCATATAATAAATTAAAAGGAAAAGGAAAAGAAAAAGAAGCCAGTCACGCGACCTGGAAACCAATCAAGCAACATTTTTGAAGTCTGCAGTCAGCGATACCGCGTGATGGTCAATCCTGACCGACTTCACTGTTTATAAAGGATCAGCAAGGGTCACTGCCTCTCCAAGATCATAGGCTTCATTCCCTCCCCCCCATCTCTCTTCCTCCATCCTTAATAAAACGTGCTGTTTCTGTGGACGTAAAGCGCCAGTGAATCAACTGCACTCTGTGACGTCACGCATCACGGCACGCCGTGGCCCCAGCGGCCAATGCCCCCAGGAACACCACCACTGCTCACTGTGACGTCCGACTGCAAACAGCACGACAGAACACGGGGGCCAGAGTGCAACTGAGAACCTGGTGCTGAGTCTGGTTCAGCTGAACGTGTGGGTGTTTTCCGTGACAGGCAGTGCACCAACAGCAGTCAGCAGGCAGGCTGACCTGACGGCCGATGTGCACCAACAGCAGTCAGCAGGCTGACCTGACGGCCGATGTGCACCAACAACAGCAGGCTGACCTGACGGCCGATGTGCACCAACAAGCAGCAGGCTGACCTGACGGCCGATGTGCACAACAACAGCAGCTCAGCAGAAAGCAGGCTGACCTGACGGCCGATGTGCACCAACAGCAGTCAGCAGGCAGGCTGACCTGACGGCCGATGTGCACCAACAGCAGTCAGCAGGCAGGCTGACCTGACGGCCGATGTGCACCAACAGCAGTCAGCAGGCAGGCTGACCTGACGGCCGATGTGCACCAACAGCAGTCAGCAGGCAGGCTGACCTGACGGCCGATGTGCACCAACAGCAGTCAGCAGGCAGGCTGACCTGACGGCCGATGTGCACCAACAACAGTCAGCAGGCAGGCTGACCTGACGGCCGATGTGCACCAACAGCAGTCAGCAGGCTGACCTGACGGCCGATGTGCACCAACAGCAGTCAGCAGGCTGACCTGACGGCCGATGTGCACCGTCACACAGCCTTTCACGGGAAACACCGACTTGTTCGACTGGCATGACTGAAGTGTCACAACACCATCAAGCAATCATTCAACAGAAAGGCGGAGCGAGTGCGCGTGCATGTGTAAGCAAATCTAGCCAACAGCAAAGCTGTGCCACCGAGCCATGCACAACAACATTTCAGCACTGGGCAGCAGCGGGCACTGGGCAGCTGGCACTGGGCAAGGGGCATCGGGCACTGGGCATCGGGCACTGGGCATCGGGCACGGGGCAGCAGCGGGCAGCGGGCAGCGGGCACTGGGCAGGGGGCACTGGGCAGGGGGCACTGGGCAGCGGGCACTGGGCAGCGGGCACTGGGCAAGGGGCAGCGGGCACTGGGCAAGGGGCAGCGGGCACTGGGCAGGGGGCACTGGGCAAGGGGCAGCGGGCACTGGGCAGCGGGCACTAGGCAGGGGGCAGCGGGCACTGGGCAGGGTCAGCGGGCAGCAGAGGGCACTGGGCAGGGGGCAGAGGAGAGATGAGAAGTCAGTATCACCAATCCCTCTCCTCTTCTCGTTAAAGAGAAGAGGTGCAGTATCGTTTTCTATCCCTCCTGATACGGAACGGTTGTATCACTCTCAGTCTCACGCTCAGAAGTCCAGCCTTCAGCTTCAGACAGCACAGCTGTCAGCACAGATCTACTTCAACAAAACATCCACCCTTGATGAGACCCGCCGGCTTTTCCAAACCAGTAAGGCCTCCACCACGACGTTGGTGGTTACACTTTCCCAGCACACGCTGAAATGATCATCTGTCCGGCAGCCGGGTCACATGAACATGAACATGAACATGAACATGACGCTCAGCTTTCAGTTTCGGTGTTTGCATCAAGTTCTTCTCCCGTCAATACAATGCCAGGAAATGCCGTTTCCTGCTCGTCGTTGGCTGCTGCTTCATGTCACATGACGATCACCAAAACAGATGTTCACTGACAATGCCACAACATAAGCGAACAAAATCGAGCTGACAAGCAAATGGAAACCAATCAAGCAACATTTTTGAAGTCTGCAGTCAGCGATACCGCGTGATGGTCAAACCTGACCGACTCCACTGTTTATAAAGGATCAGCAAGGGTCACCGCCTCACATAGTTCAGGAGCTGTGTGAGAGTCGAGGTGGACGTCCTGGGCTGTCCGTCCTAACGAGCCTTCTGGTTTCCGTGGACGTAAAGCTATATTGAACCATGCTTCGGCATTGGTCTCAGCTTGTCCCTAATATGTCAACTGACATCTGAGGACATTAAGCAACACTACCTACCTACCTCACCGCCTCTCCAACATCATAGGCTCTCATCCTCCAAGCAGCAGCCAACGATGGGAGCTAGGTCCTGGGAAATATTTCTTTTCCACAGCGCGGTAAACTACTCCACAGGGAAATATTAAAACAATGATATTACGGTTACAAAAACGTTAGTAGTTTCAGTGCACAGGAAAACATGCAGTTACTCTCACATGCTGCCTTAAACGAAATAAATGAAGTCATGCAATGTCTACACTTCAACTGCCCCCCCCCCCCCCCCCCCCCCCCCATACCCACTGAAGAAAGATCAAAGAGCACTGTATAGACCCAATAAAAGCAGGCTAGGAAAGAGCCAAGAAAACCAGCAGAGACCCAACAGCTGAATGAAGAAACCAGCAGCACCAGCAGAACCCGGTGGAACAAAATACAAAGCAGACTACAAAGGCAGGGCATAAACATGAAAACACCGTGACTCCTTCAGGCTCTACACTTTCCCTATCCCAAATCCACTAGCAGCTGTGCGGGCGTTTGTTCGGGTCAGCGTGACGTCATGAACCTACCCTGTGACGTCTTCACGGCACTACAGCCAGCCACAGCGGACGGCCACCACCAGAGGGCAGCACAACGGCCGAACGTCAGCAATCAAACCCAATACGCCGAAGTGCTGCGCGAACTGGACGGACGTCTACCTAGGGATGGCCGTAAGTAGCGACCGTGTCCACAGCGGGTAACCACCACCACGACACTGATGACTGAGCCGTGTGGACGGTTGCCGTGCATACCGTGCATTGACCGAGTGCCGTCCGCACCGGTGTGCAGGGGACGTCTGGCTGCTCACTCAGTCTCTGGCTGACACGGCATGCAGAGGAGCGCTGACCACTCGCCTCACATTCCCTGTCCTCTCGCCCCCGGCAGCTGACCACTCGCCTCACATTCCCTGTCCTCTCGCCCCCGGCAGCTGACCACTCGCCTCACATTCCCTGTCCTCTCGCCCCCGGCAGCTGACCACTCGCCTCACATTCCCTGTCCTCTCGCCCCCGGCAGCTGACCACTCGCCTCACATTCCCTGTCCTCTCGCCCCCGGCAGCTGACCACTCGCCTCACATTCCCTGTCCTCTCGCCCCCGGCAGCTGACCACTCGCCTCACATTCCCTGTCCTCGCGCCCCCGGCAGCATGCGGTGACCACCACATCCCCCCCACCAACAGGAAACACAGGCGGACAGCATGCGGTGACCACCACATCCCCCACACCAACAGGAAACACAGGCGGACAGCATGCGGTGACCACCACAACCCCCACACCAACAGGAAACACAGGCGGACAGCATGCGGTGACCACCACATCCCCCACACCAACAGGAAACACAGGCAGACACCGTACACAGACAGCCAGCAAGACACTGCTCCCTGGAGACCGGCAAGACACCGCAACAGACACGATGCACGAGCGGGCCCAAACCGTTGTTACACCCACCCTGACACCCCCAGATTTACACCCACCCTGACACCCCCAGAATGACACCCACCTGACCAACCCTCGAGTTACACCCACCGGTGGCCACTGACCTTCTGACTGTCGAGCACCTGCTGGACCTCTGCGGTCTTGCAGACGGTGACTCGCTGGGACAGCAGCAGGTCCTCCAGCAGCCCCAGCCACTCGCGCATCTCCGACACCGACAGCTTGAAGTCCTCCCACGCCGCATGGGCGCCCCGGCCGCTCACGCTGCTGCTGGTGGGGGGGGGTGGTGGTGGTGGTGGTGTTGATGGCGGTGGTGGTGGCAGTGGGGGTGGAGGTAGCCAGAGGAGGGGCCACGGCTGACTGCACCGGGCTGTACGTCGCCTGCTGCAGCTCCGACCTCACTGCGGGGACAGCACAACAGTTTAGCATCATCACCACTCCAGCAGCAAAAACGGTGGACGTTCTTACCGTCATCACCGCCCCAACAACAACAACGATGGATGTCCTTATCATCATGGCCCAACAACAACAACGGTGGATGTCCTTACCGTCATCACCGCCCCAACAACAACAACGGTGGATGTCCTTACCGTCATCACCGCCCCAACAACAACAACAACAACGGTGGATGTCCTTACCGTCATCACCGCTCAACACCACAAAGTGGATGCTTATCGTCCAAATCACCGCCCTTCAACAACAACAACGGTGGATGTCCGTTACAACGACTGGCATACGGGGGTGGGGAGGGGCTCAGTCATCTTCAATGCTATCCCGTACATAATGTCGTGATGTTATTCGTCACCAAAGATTCATCCGTCCGCGTTTCAATCCAGACAGACGTGCTTCAGCGACAACACTGGCAAAACGGGGAAGATGGGGAAGGGGCTCGCATGTGGATTTTCTTCAGTACATACCCGGGCACTATCGCGCAGTGAGCTGAAGAGCCAGGGTTTTTTCAGAGTACATACCCGTACACCAGTGCATGCCCATGCCCTATATTGCAGAGAAATGTCTGTACGTGTGTGTGTGTGTGTGTGTGTGTGTGTGTGTGTGTGTGTGTGTGTGTGTGTGTGTGTGTGTGTGTGTGTGTTCTAGTGTGTGTGTGTGTGTGTTGTGTGTGTGTGTGTGTGTGTGTGTGGGGTGTGTGTGCTGTGCGTCTGTTCTCTATGTGTGTGTGTGTGTGTGTGTGTGTGTGTGTGACTGTCTGTGTGTGTGTGTGTGTGTGTGTGTGGTCGTGCTTTGTACGGTGTGTGTGTGTGGTGGTGTGTGTGTGTGTGGTGGTGTGTGTGTCACTGTGTGTGTCGTGCGTGTCACTGTGTGTGTGTGTGTGTGTGTGTGTGTGTGTGTGTGTGTGTGTGTGTGGTGGTGTGCCTGTGTCGTGCGTGCGTGTGTCACTGTGTGTGCGTGCGTGTCTGCGGGGTGGTCTGCGTGCGTGCGTGCGTGCGTGCGTGTGTGTGTGTGTGCTGGGGGTCGTCGTTCTGACCTTCTTCGCTGCCCTCGTCGGGGTGGGCGAGGTCGTGGCCCTGCATGTGGTGGGCCAGGCGGTGCACCTCGGCCCAGTCGCGGTTGATGGCGGCCACCTGCTCCGACAGCTTGTCCGGCATGGCCACCGCCTGCTGGTCATCGTCCCCGGACTCCGACAGGCGGCGGTACGTCGTGTTGATCCGGTTCACGTTCACCTGCCGCGTCTGCAGCGCGAACTGCGTCGTCTGCAACACCAGCGGTACAGGGGGGCGTCAGTCCGGCAACGGGGACCTCGGACATGATGATTGCATTACGTCACCACTCCCTGGACATGATGACTGCATACGTCACCACTCCCTGGACATGATGACTGCATGCACACGTCACCACTCCCTGGACATGATGACTGCACACGTCACCACTCCTTGGACATGATGACTGCATCGTCACCCGACTCCGACATGGCGGCGGTACTCGTGTGATCCGGTTCACGTTCACCTCCGCGTGCTGCAGCCGAACTGCGTCGATCTGCAACACCAGCGGTACATGGTGGCTGTCATGCAACGGGACCTCGGACATGATGATGTGCACACGTCACCACTCCTTGGACATGATGACTGCACACGTCACCACTCCCAGGACATGATGATTGCATGCATACGTCACCACTCCTTGGACATGATGATTGCATGCACACGTCACCACTCCCTGGACATGATGACTGCATACGTCACCACTCCCTGGACGTCATCCGTCTGTCTCACCGAGGTCCCAGCTGTACTCTCGGCTTTTTACATACCTCTACTGCCCGGGTATCTTTTTTATAACAACAATGTGTCACTCTCAGGCTTTTTACATACCGTCTGACTACCCAGGGTATTTTTTTTTTTATAACAACAGTGTGTCACACTCAGGCTTTTTACATACCGTCTAACTGCCCAGGGTGTCTTTTTTATAACCACAATGTGTTACTCTCGGGCTTTTTACATACCGTCTAACTGCCCAGGGTATCTTTTTTATAACAACAATGTGTCACTCTCAGGCTTTTTACATACCATCTGACTGCCGAAGGTATCTTCCATGGCAATACTGTGTCACTGTGAGGCTTTTTACATATTTTACATACCATCTGACTGCCGAGGGCATCTTCCATAGCTGTATTGTGTCACTGTGAGGCTTTTTACATCCCGTCTGACTGTGGTGGAAGTTTCCATTATTTTTTAGTGTCACCGTGAGATTTTATTTTTATAGTCTATCTGACTACTGGGGCTCCTTGCACAGTTATATAGTGTGTCACTGTGAGGCTTTCCACATCCAACAAACATGATGGAGATGGGCTTTCCAACCTCACAGGGGGATGCAATGAGAGACATAGGCAACAACTAGGAAAGAACAAAACGACAAGGCCAGATACAACCGACTTACTCTCTGACATGATTATACCGCATCACCACATTATAGGCTGTACCTCTAGTGGAGTTTACGTACCTTGTATTTACTCACGGGTCAGGTGAGAGTTACTGTAGGCCACTCGGGTCTTTTTTCTTCTTTTTTTGACATTTTTTAATACGTCTTTGTTACAAACATACATACATGGGGCACTGGAGGACATGTGGCATTGGTACAGTCAACAGGGGCCAGGTGAGAGTTACTGTAGGCGATTTAGGTCTTTGTTGTGTTTGTGTGATGTCAAGTGCTAATAAACTCCCTTGCTTGTTGATTCTGTACAACCGCTGTGGGCCCCGTTCTGCTGGAGACTGTATGTATCCTGTGTCAGAGTCGGCACACGTCTCCCCTACCCGAAGCTCCATAAGCGTACCGGCGTCATCAGCCAGGTGAGGGAGTTGGGATGAGTGTCTGACCTACCTGGGGGTCGACAACCACCGAATCGTTGTCATCGAAGCCGGTGGGGGAGGTGGGGGGCGACACCTGCGTCTCCAGCAACTCCTTGGTGGTCTCCAGCCACGTCTGCACCTCGTTGGCCTCGCCCTGCAGCGCCCGCAGCTGCTTCTGCTTCTCCTGCACCTTCTCCACCAGGCGGGGGACGTCCGCTACCACCTGACAATACACATACCGTCTTCATTAGCACCTGCATGAACCTTCTCCACCACCTTCTCCACCAGGCGGGGGACGTCCGCTACCACCTGACAATACACACACCGTCTTCATTAGCACCTGCATGAAACCTTCTCCACCACCTTCTCCACCAGGCGGGGGGACGTCGCTACCACCTGACAACACACACACCGTCTTCATTAGCACCTGCATAAACCTTCTCCACCACCTTTCCACCACCTTGTCCACCAGGCGGGGGACGTCCGCTACCACCTGACAACACACACACCGTCTTCATTAGCACCTGCATAAACCTTCTCCACCACCTTCTCCACCAGGCGGGGGACGTCCGCTACCACCTGACAATACACACACCGTCTTCATTGGCACCTGCATAAACCTTCTCCACCACCTTCTCCACCACTGGGGACGTCGCTCCACCTCCTCCTCTCTCTCTCTCTCTCTCTCTCTCTCTCTCTCTCTCTCTCTCTCTCTCTCGGGTCGTCTGGATCCGTATTGCCACCTAAAGACACGCAGACACACACACACACACGCACGCACACACGCACGCACACACACAAACAAACACACACTACTTTCTCCTTTAGCACATGATTCAGTCTCTTCTTAACCTTCTCCACCTGCTAGAGGGCGTCAGCGACCACCTGACCACATGCTTCCTCACCTTCCTGCCTTTCGCACCTCACAAGTCAGACCTCGCTCTGGGAATCACCCTTCTCATCGGGCAAGGACCCAAACCCCTAACTTACCTTTGTCCCAAGGCAAAAACAAAACAAATCTACTTACCTTTGTCCCAAGGCAAAAACAAAACAAATCTACTTACCTTTGTCCCAAGGCAAAAACAAAACAAATCTACTTACCTTTGTCCCAAGGCAAAAACAAAACAAATTTACTTACCTATGTCCCAAGGCAAAAACTAAACAAATTTACCTACCTTTATCCCAAGGCAAAAACAAAACAAATTTACTTACCTTTGTCCCAAGGCAAAAACAAAACAAATTTACTACCTTTGTCCCAAGGCAAAAACAAAACACTGATTAACCTTTATCCCAAGACAAGGAGCAAAACACTGACTCTCACTGACCTTTGCCCCAAAGCAGTGAACAATACACTGACCTTTGCCCCAAAGCAGTGAACAATACACTGACCTTTGCCCCATGGCAAGGAACAAAACACTGACCTTTGCCCCAAGGCAGGGGACAAAACACTGACCTTTGCCCCAAGGCAGGGGACAAAACACTGACCTTTGCCCCAAGGCAGGGGACAAAACACTGACCTTTGCCCCAAGGCAGGGGACAAAACACTGACCTTTGCCCCAAGGCAGGGGACAAAACACCGACCTTTGTCCCAAGGCAGGGGACAAAACACCGACCTTTGTCCCAAGGCAGGGGACAAAACACCGACCTTTGTCCCAAGGCAGTGGACAAAACACCGACCTTTGTCCCAAGGCAGTGGACAAAACACCGACCTTTGTCCCAAGGCAGTGGACAAAACACAGGCCCAGGCAAAGGTAAGAGAACAGCGACTGTATGACCTTTGTCCCAAGGCAGGGGACACAACACAGGCCCAGGCAAAGGTAAGAGAACAGCAACTGCATGACCTTTGTCCCAAGGCAGGGGACACAACCCAGGCCCAGGGGAAGGTAAGAGAACGGCGACTGACCTTTGTCCAGCGCTGGTTGAGGTTGTGCAGGTCCCGCTGGATGTTCACTCTGTCATCAGGCGACAGGTTTTCGTTCTGAACCATCCTGTCGCCGTTGGCGTTGATGGCGTCCAGACTCTGCTGTCTGGAGGGGATGTCGTCCTGCCGGTCCTGAAAGCACCATCAGCTGTGACAACACCACCCCTGGCGCCGAGAGGAGTCACCAGACTACCGCCCTACGGGCTGGCACGGCAGTGCTCTGTCATCATATTCTCTTTGCCAGGGAAGGAATGGGGAGGAGCTATTCTCTGCCGCGACACACAATGACATAATCAACGGGCTTATTTGTCCTGGGAGATGGTGGTTGCAGGGGGGAGGGGGGTGTATCTCTTGCTGCCGTGACACACAATGATATAATCAACGGGCTTATTTGTCCTGGGAGATGGTGGTTGCCGGGGGTGGGGGGGGGGGGGGGTGTATCTCTTGCTGCCGTGCACACAAACACGAGTCTTGTTCGTCAGGGTGGGACGGGTAGACGATGCATCGACTCCCTCCTGCCACGCACAATGACGCGACAAAGACTAAGGCAATGTGGCGTTGGGGGGTGGGGGGTGGGGGGGGGGGGGAGGGGAGTGTAACTGTGTTTTGTTGCCGTACACACTGGCATAATCACGACTCGTGTCTCCTGGAAAGGAACACTGTCTTCCCCGTCTTGAAAACACAAAGCCTTACTCAGGCACCCTAAAACAACACAAACTGTATTGAGCAGTCTCAGGGTCCCACAAACAAATGTTGTGAATCTTGAAATCCGTACACGTTACAAAAACACAAAGAAAAGTGGACAGAGGGAAAGAGAGAGAGAGAGAGAGACACACAGACACACACAGACACACACACACACACACACACACACACACAAACACACACTCACACACACTCACACACACACACACACACACACACACACACACACACACACCACACACACACACACACACACACACACACACACACACAACCGGCCAGTCAGTCAGTAAGTCTGCCCGCACAAACAGTTCGACTGACCTTGACCTTCTCCAGCAGGTCCGAAAGGTACTGTGGGTCCAGCTTCAGGGTGGAACCCAGGATGTTCTCCGTCTCATCGATCCAGAAAAACAGCTCGTCCATCTCGTCAGTGAACTCGCTCGTCTTCACGCTGCCTTCCTCCACCCTGTGGCAACACAGTCCACCTTATAATCCAACCTGTGGCAACACAGTCCACCTAATAATCCACCCTGTGGCAACACAGTCCACCTTATACTCCACCCTGTGGCAACACAGTCCACCTTATACTCTACCCTGCTGCAACATAGTCCACCTTATACTCCACCCTGTGGCAACACAGTCCACCTTATGAGTATAAGGACCTACCCTGTGGCAACATAGTCCACCTTATAATCCACCCTGTGGGAACTCAGTCCACCTTATACTCCACCCTATGGCAACACAGTCCACCTTATACTCTACCCTGCTGCAACATAGTCCACCTTATACTCCACCCTGTGGCAACACAGTCCACCTTATACTCTACCCTGCTGCAACATAGTCCACCTTATACTCCACCCTGTGGCAACACAGTCCACCTTATAATCCACCCTGTGGCAACACAGTCCACCTTATACTCTACCCTGTGGCAACATAGTCCACCTTATACTCCACCCTGTGGCAACACAGTCCACCTTATACTCTACCCTGCTGCAACATAGTCCACCTTATACTCCACCCTGTGGCAACACAGTCCACCTTATAATCCACCCTGTGGCAACACAGTCCACCTTATACTCTACCCTGTGGCAACTCAGTCCACCTTATACTCCACCCTGTGGCAACACAGTCCACCTTATACTCCACCCTATGGCAACACAGTCCACCTTATAATCCACCCTGTGGCAACACAGTCCACCTTATACTGCAGCTGACAGCACTCCCTGTTATACTGCAGCTAACAGCATTACAACACCCCCTATTGTACTGCAGCTGACAACATTACAACGCTCCCTGTTATACCGCAGCTAACACACCCTGTTATACTGCATCTGACATTACAACACTCCCTGTTGTACTGCAGTTGACATTACAACACTCCCTGTTATACTGCAGCTGACAACACTTCCTGTAATACTGCAGCCAACAATGCTCCCTATTATACTGTAGCAACACAATATCCCATGTTATACTGCAGCTAATGACATTCCATGGTATAACACAGTAACAACACTCCACGTTATACCGCAGTGTCACAACACTCCACGTTATACTGCAGTGTCACAACACTCCATGTTATACTGCAGTGTCACGACACTCCATGTTATACTGCAGTGTCACGACACTCCATGTTATGTTGCAGTGACGCAACACTCCATGTTATACTGCAGTGACACAACACTCCATGTTATACTGCAGTGACGCAACACTCCATGTTATGTTGCTGTGACACAACACTCCATGTTATACTGCAGTGACACAACACTCCACGTTATACTGCAGTGACACGACACTCCATGTTATACTGCAGTGACACAACACTCCATGTTATGTTGCTGTGACACAACACTCCACGTTATACTGCAGTGTCACAACACTCCATGTTATGTTGCAGTGACACAACACTCCACGTTATACTGCAGTGACACGACATTCCATGTTATGTTGCAGTGACACAACACTCCACGTTATACTGCAGTGACACGACACTCCATGTCATGTTGCAGTGACACAACACTCCACGTTATACTGCAGTGACACGACACTCCATGTTATGTTGCAGTGACACAACACTCCACGTTA